>JAHWXV010067885.1:0-32226 GCA_024586415.1 Phrixothrix hirtus | reverse complement strand
AGGGTTTTACGTGTCCACTAACTTGAATGGGTGACCGTTACAATTATCGTTCCCAAAATAAACGTAAATAATATTTTAATTATTTGTGAACATTTGCATATTTGTATTTCTATGTACGTAAGAGAAAGTCGTGTGATGTCTTACACCAGATTTGTTTGTTCTTAGATCAAATGCCGCCCTTTTTTATTTTACTTTTATAACTTATATTATTAAATTATTTATTTTTATTAGGGCGTTTAGTTTTACTAGTTTTACTAGCTCCTGAACGATCTCTGAACAAAGATAAAACAATGTTTTGTATAACTAGAGTTTCAAATATTTGCCATTGTATTACGGGAAGGTAGCAAACAAATATAAAATTTAATTTTTCTACGATGTTTAGTTTCTTAGATATGTTGTTGCAATAAATGCCATAAGTACTTCCGCTTACTCGACTTTCACAATTTTTAGACAAAGCGCTTAGTTCAGGTAAAACAGAATTAAATATACTAAGTTACAGCGATTTCAAGGAAATCGCGAAAAACTAAAAATTTGAGAAATATTTAAAAATGACGGAAATAAAGTGGTACTTCCGGTTATTTGATTTAAACCAAATTTTTAATTGTATATACAAAGGAAGTCAAGACCTCAAATATTATTTTTATTCAGTTTCATAGTTATTTTATTCAGACTTAACGGTAAAAGTACTTCCGGTTACCCGGAAGTCACCTAGATTACATGAAAGAGTATTGAATGGCTAAGAAATATAATGAGTTTTAAAAAATGGTTAGCGCCGATTTAGAGAAAATCGCAAAAAACTAAAAATGACAAGTGTAATATGACACTTCCGGTTATCTGATTTTAGTGAAATTGTTGCGATTATAAAAATTTTCGGGAGAGACAGACAAATACACACACAGGTCAGTTTCTAAAAACTTGAGCTGTGGTCTCAGGCACCCGAAAACTTAAATTTCCACTAAAACTTTAACATCGAAAATTTTGAACAAAAACAATACCTTCTCTTTTAGCTAGATTTCATACAGTGCGGGAAAAAGTAAAAATGTCTATAAGCTTACCCAAAATATAAGAATTTATTCAAATATTAACTGAACAACATCATTTAAAATTAAATAATTAAAATTTAAATAATGTTAATCAACACCTGTTTTTCTTGATAAATGTTTGTATGTTTTAATATGCAAATTGGTTAATATTTGCTATTCAATCTGTTATTATTAAAATTTTAAATAACCACGACTGTCACTATTTTAATTATATTCTTATATTTTGGGTGCGCCTATAGTTTTTAAATTTTTTTTATATTTTTTTAATGTGTAATTCTTACTTATACTCGTACATTTTCGCATTTTTTATCATTTACCTTTGTTTATTCTTTTTAGATGTTTTTTACGTTCTTTATTTACTGCCCGAAGATATCAATTATTTGGCGAAATATGTTGTAATCTTAACTTTTCTATATTCACATTAATGTGTGAGATGGATACATTTTTATTTTTTAATAATATGACACCCATTGGTAGCAACAATGACAATCTTTATTTAATACGCCCATATTGACAGTTTGAAAAATTAAACTTTTTCAATATTTACGCAAGACACCGTTGTTTTAAAAAATTTAAATTAACAATTACATGAACTGGATTATAAGATACCCTTTCTTAAGTAAATACTACCTCTAACCAGTTTACAGTTTTGCCGAGAATAAATACAATAATTGTCTTTGTATAAATATGAATGAATTTTAATTATAGTACGAAAAGTTGATGAATTAAAAGTTTAATCAAATTTATATCTTTTTACACTTATGTTATTTGGTTGTTGGTTACCTCTATTCAACGATAACGATTTCTTGAATATATTTTGTTTTCTTAAAACACAACACACTTATTTTACGTGTATCTGTAGGGTATTGCCCTTACGTTTAATTTATTTATTATATATAATCGATGAGTTAACCAGTCTCGTAATGCGGCTACCTGTTATGAACTTAGTTTATACGTTGCTACGGCGATTTCAGTTTATTGAAGAAACACTTCTTTAATAATGCTTTGATGAAAAAGATATTTTTAGCAATTCCGAGTCTTTTATATGATTCTATCTCGTGTCAAAAATATTCCGGTTTTCAATATAATTTGAATTATTTGGCCATTAACTAAAGTTCTCACGATTATATCAATCTTACCCAAGCTCAAGTATTTCCAATTTTAGAATTTAAATTTACAGAGATACAGACAGTTTTTTACTAATGTTAATATTTCCCAACTTTATGTGCATCAAGCACCATTTCTTAGATACAGATCTGAAGGCGGAGTCTATTTGTTTACAATTATTTTGTAATTTTAATTGTTGTGTGCAATATTGGATTAGCACATACATATAATGACTTAGATACTTACGAATGAATTAATTATAAATAGTTAGATTGTTAATGAAAGTTCAATTATTACCGAGTTCATCAATACTACTCGTGATTAACAACTTCGTTGGAAAGGTAAAACATGATCACCAACCCGTTCAAGGTTATTTTGCCTAAGTTATTTAAGAGATTTATGTGATTTACATGATTGATGTTACATTTGCCCAAAAGTAACGGCGCATTATGAAGATTTATTGTAAGAAGGAAAGTGGGAGGCTGCCTCGAGGATTTGCATTAAAACCACAAACTGTAAATTTTGAAACAATTAAGAATAAGAGACAAAACAATTTGTATCAAGATGATATATTTTCCCTTTTATAAATCACAAGTTAATAGATGGCCTTGACATATTATTTCATCAGTTAGGAAGGCAATAATTTTAGTAGAGTTTTTCGTCTCGTTTGAAGTTTAAAAATAACGTTTGTTTGCGACCAAAGTTTTTAAATCGGTAACATTTTAGAAGACATGTACAGGGTACGTCAAATTTCTGACACCGTTAATTATTTCTATTATTGCTAGATATAAAAATTTGAAATTTTATACCAACCAGTGGCTATAAAATATCCACATTTGCAATCACAAATGAGTACTTCCGTTTCCGGTTTTCCCGGAAATGGGACCATGTTTTTTAGAACTAGGTTTATTGATAATTTGCATAAGTTAGTTAATTATTATTTATTTGGTATTGAAAATTATGTTATCGAGCCTTACCTTTTTATAATCAGAAATACCTTCTCTATTTAAAAATATAAAAATATATAGCGTGTCCCATTTAAAATTATAACGTTTATACCATTTCCGGGAAAACCGGAAACGGAAGTACTGATTTGATTATTGCAAAATATGGATATTTTATAGCCACTTTAAATTTTTATATCTAGTAATAGCAGAAATAATTGACCGATTACAGAATTTTAGCAAACCCTGTATACATATTTACATGCATGCATACATACAGTTGCTCGCAATAAAAATCTTACGCCTTGTTTTAAAAGAATATTTTTATTGAAAAATTAAAATACAATCATAAAACAAATAATAGACTCTATTGCTCTAATATATGATTATGGTAACTGAATAAATCTACAAACTACAGAAAAACATTTAAACTACCGAAAATCCTACAAAGATTAATGTCACAGTCAAAATCGTCCACATCCCAACATTGCTTCATTTTTAAGTTATAATGTTGTAGGCCATCCTTTGCTGTTTTCCACCTCTTGTAACCGTCTGCCCATAGACTGTACGAGCTTTTCGGTATATTAAGGGGAAATTCGTATTCATTTTTCAATCACTGCAATTGTTAGGTAAGATTTATTTTCAATCTGGTGTTTCTTTACATTAAGCTTCAGTTCATGCCAAACATTTTCAATTACATTAAGATCTGGTAACTGTGATAGTGTGTCCAGAACTTTTTGGCAATTATACAGTAGCCATTCCCTTACTATGGCCGACTTATATTTGTTTTAAATTTTTCTATCTATTCACATACATCCATTTGTTAATTATTTCATCAATAAAAGGTATAGCTGACATGCACAACTCTGCATGCCTTACTGTTGCAGTTAAGCGTTTGGCTTCTAAATATTTGTTTGTTTACCATTTAAGCCATAACTATTTATTTTTATTTATAACGGAACAGAATCCGCTTTGCACCCCAGAGGTTGTCAAAGATGTTAATTTCACTGAATTAACTAGTTTTCTCCGGCCACCACAGTGGAGATGGGGGTTCTACATTTGCTATGAAATCAATTAGGCTGACATTCAGGAATGATTTACAAATATCAAAATTCGGGAAAAAGTCGTAATTAAGAAGGGCTCCGCTTTGTTTTTAACGATAAAAAAAGTCAAGAGGTTTGCTATTATAGAAACCGGGAAAACAAAGAACCCGATCTCAGAATCTTTCGATCGAGAATTGTATCAGTACGTACTCACTACAGGGTGATTTTCGGTTACGGCGCTGGGCTCTTTCTTCGATCATGTTAAATTTGGATGTACTATCTAAAATAGGTTATTCACTTAAAATTAACCAATACCTGAAAGAAAGTATGTATTACTACAACTACGGGTTTACATATATAAAAGAATAAGATCTGAACTTAAAGATTGAGTATAATGATAACAAAAAAAATGTAATTTACAATTAACAATTTACATGTCTCCCCGGAAGGCAATAAATGATACAACAATTTTTTATACCTAAATCAAGGGACCCCTAAACTAAATCTAAAATGCAGAAAAAATATTGGCCCTAATGGCTTTGATAACACGAACAGTTAAAATTTAAAACTTTAGTCTTTTATTTGTGAAAATAATTAACTCTTCTAGAATTTATACGTGATCGACCAATTTGTCCCAGCAGAGTTTACTTAACGAGGGAGTGGAGATCGGTGGGATTTAAAGAATGGATGTTTCACTTACTTGGTGTCTTGGAGACCTTTAACCTCCCGAAGGAATTGAAAATAACAACCGTGCTGTCTAGGATATTCTACTTATCGTGCGCCACGTACAGCCTTGTCCGATTCTAACCCTTCTACAATTCGCTCTGGGCGTAAATAGACCAAATTCTATCAATTTCATCCCCTTGATACTACTCGGGTAACTCTTCAAACGTTTACTTTAAATATAGCAGTTTTCGCAGTTTTCTTCTAGAAATTGCAGGGGGGAAAACGAGAGGGGTTACTGTTTATTTTTAGACTTGCAAGCATTCTCATGGAAATTGTTGAAGTAATATTTTTAACAAAAATGCCCCTATGTTTTACAAAGCGTAACCTGGGAAATTCCAATTTTAATAATTGTTGTTAAAATGGAGTTGTAAATTTACAAATTTATGGTTGTAATTTTGGCATAAAAATGATACAGGTAATTCACCAATTAGTTTTTATTATTACTACATGGATACGTATACCGGGTGTTTCCAAATAAATGACAAGTGTTGCAAGAATTTCAGACGCTCTTACATGTTTCATCTGTAACTAATACGTTTTGCCAAAATGAAAAATGCATGTGAAAATTGTACTCTTCGTTTTCTATTTTTCTCATTACGAAAAAGTTGTTTTCTTAAAATTCTACCATGCGAGTTATTTTTTCTTAACACTCTCCTTATAGTTCCAGGATGTACTTTCTTTTTGAAGTATTCTTCTAAGTATTTAGCAAGTTGTAATGCAGATGTCTTTGGATCGTTTTTTATTGTACGAAGAACCCATCTTTCATCATGTTCATTTAGAAGTTGTTTGACTTCTTCGTTTATTTGAAGTATAGTTTTCACTAACTAAATCGTTTCAATAATACGTGGTATTTCCTTTTGTGATTTTCCATCCTGGTCATGTGATATCACTACTTCCTGCACTTCACAACTAGTTTGCATTTTTTTGTTTTCCATTTTAAATATAATTAAAATACTTATCATCATTGCTTTCAAACATTCCAAATGTGAATATAACTTAACTAAACATCATTTTATCTGCGGTATCCATGGTAACACACTTTTCTGTAAGTGGACGATTTTTATTGAGTCATCTAAACATATCTACATTGCATATTGATAGTTCTTGAAACTATAGTATCTTATTCATCAAATATTTTACATAGTTTATAAAATATAAAAATGTTACGAACGTATATTTTGATTGAAATTCTTTAAATATTGAAGATATACTCAGTGACATAGAAATTGCAACACCAAGAAGGAGTAGGAATTTCTTAATCAAAGTTGGTAGATCTGTCGGGCTGACATTAAGTAATAATTGATTATCTTTTGAGATCAAGTTGTAATGTGATAACGTTACATTTGACAGTTGTTATAAGTTTTACTAACTTTTTCGGTATGTGTTTTTCGTACGATTTGTTGTTCTTTTTCATTGTTAATTAACATTATTTTGGTTGTTGTTCGTTTGTTAACATGCTTTGTTTGTTTGATCAAGCCTAGAGTGCGGCAACGAGGATATTATCATCAATTAAGCGAATTTGACAGAGGTCGAATTTGGGGAAATTGCTAGTGTAAATCTAAATCGGTATACTGTAATGCGAGTGTATCGTGCATGGTTTGAAAATCGCCAGGAACATCGTAAAAGAGGAAACGGAGCTTCAAGAAGAACGAATGAGCGTCAAGATCGTCGCTTAAGACAACTGACATTTAGAGAACGATTTTCCTCTACACGGGCAATTGGTGACCAATGATATGGTGAAGAAGGTCGCCTTGTAACCCTTAGAACAGTTTACCGCGGAATCCGAAATTTTGGGTTAACATCATATCGTCCGCAACTTGTACTTCCTTTGACTGCAGCACATTGTTAGCAACGGTAACAATGGTGCAATGAACGATCTCATTGGAATCTTGAATGGCGTCGTGTTGTCTTTAGTGTCGAATCTAGATTTTGTTTAGGAATGCGTGGCGGTAGTATGAGAATCAGAAGATGATGGGGTGAACGACGGAATCTTCAATTTACAGTTGAGAGGCACGTCCACTCACTGTGGGTGTTATGGTTTAGGGTGCAATTACTTATGGCAGCAGGTCTCCCTTGGTGTTAATTTGAGGCAATATGACATCACAACCGTATATTGCAGAGGTGGTTGGAACACATCTTCTGTCATACTTACAAGAGCTCGAAAATCCATTAGTCCAGCAAGATAATGCACGTCCACATGTAGCAATGTTTTCCTTGAATTTCTTTGAGCAGGTCCAGATTCATCTTTTGCCCTGGCCTCCAAGATTTCCAGATCTTTCTCCCAATGAACATGAAGGGACATAATGTGTAGAAGGTTGCAAAATTTGCAGCGTCCTCCTTTGATTTTGGAGGCCTTGAGACATGAGATGCAACTTGCATGGGAGACAAGACGAGATAAACCACCTTATTCAATCAATGCCTCGGCGTGTAAATAAATGTGTAAATCAGAGAGGCCGCACCATACATTATTAACAGTTATTATAAAAGTTTGTTTAACTAATAAAGATTTTCCTCCCAAATTTTGATCATTTATTACTATACCATACGTGAACATTCCTACCAAATTTCATCGGGAAATTCCAACCCCTTCTTGGTGTTGCAATTTCCTTGTCACTGAATATATAATAAGTACAAAGAAAAATACTCACTTGCCGCATTAAAAGTGGGGCACTATCTAAGGTTTTTAAATTACTTAATGTAAATCTAGCTTTTTGTTTAAGTATTGCATTTTAGGTACCTAGATTTTGAGACCCTCCTAAAGAAGACTTTTTTGTCTTTTAAGCAAACGTATGAAGTGATAAAATTAAATTTTATTTTTAGTAGAAACAGTAAATTGTTTTGCACTAATTAATTATATAAAAATAAGTATCATTTTGTAATCCTTAGCTTTCTGATTAATTTAAAACAATTGTAATGCTCTTGAGCAGGCCATGAATGTAATCAATATTGTCGTCAAATTATTAATAGCTCTTACAGTAAGTATGGTTAGGGTATAATATTGCAGACAATGCTAAACCAAAGCAATTCGGCTTTTATCTTAGTTTTCAAAATAGCAATTAATATTTTATTTCCAGGTTAATTGATTTTTATTTAATTTCAATTGGATATAAAAGTAATCATTCAACAAAAATAGATTTGATGTTACAAATCATATTTTATGATTTGTCAAGTAGTACATGAAATCGGCTAATAAAAAATTATCAACTTTATTATTCTGTTTGCGTTTATGTATGTATGTATATAAAATAAAACACAAACTGCTTGTACCGGGACAATAAATTTACGAGCTGTAACGGATTACAAGAAATTAAAATAAATACCCTTCAAGTCTAATACTAACGAAATTTTGTTAATGCTCCAACTGTACATCTTCACTATTTATAAAAAGTTTAAACAAAAACTGTATGTGAACACACCTTGTTTAATTGGGTATAACATAAAGCGTTTGGAAGAAGATAAATCAATTTATTAGAAATTTAATTTAAAATTACCTACTATTACCAATGCGTCATTCAAAAATTCATTGGTATATTAATCCGTTCAAGGTTATTAAACTAGAAGTGGTTTGTTCAAATTTAATTTTTAATTTATAGCTAGAACTGCTTATCTAAAACTCCTTCTTTTAACCGTCACAAATACTGTATACACAATGTTTTTATAAGAAATAAAAATACAAAACCTTCTGTATTTAATTTTGCTCAAATCTGAAATGTTACAAAAACAATATAAGTACATATCACAAATTAAATTAAAACTTTGATATACCTATGTAGCAATTATAGCAATACTTGATAATAGACTTTAGCATACAAGGTAATATGGTTAGCTAAAAATATAAACTGCGTCTTACAAAACTTGATTATAGACACGTTTTCTATTCTAAAAAAAGAAAACGTTTGATCCCGCTATTCGCCGAGTTGTTAACAAATTGATGCAGAACAGGTTAAAAGCATTAAATTCTAAAACCATTAAGTAATAAAACTAAACGACCTGCTGTTTTAAAACACCAGCTAGTATTAAAACTGTTCAAGCTACATACGAATTAGACATATGGTATATCACTTGAATTTATTAGCGGAAATTTGTAAATGTCCGGCCGTTCTACTTTAAACTAATTATGTTTTCCTTTTGTTGAGACACATTAAACACATTATAGACAAATAAATACGTAAACGTCACGCATAAATATTTTTCGGCCAGAACTATAGATTTGTTTATTGGAAGTTCTAAATGTTGCGTTTCTGTTTTTATAACTTAGCCTTGAATAGCGTTCTCCCGCGAACAAAAATATGGGGTAGAGATAGACTGTGAAAGATAGAATGCTCTACCCTCCTGAGGGATTTATAGATTTACTACCAGTCGGTTGGTGACCTGAGCGCTGTCATATGAAGAAATACGTGGAGACCATCGATCTTATACTACTGGATAGCGTCAAGTTTGTCGAATCTGTGGCCAACATTGAAGAAGAGGAAAATGTTTTTTTCATATTTCATATTTTCATTGAGCAATTCGAGTCCCAAATTATTTTAATTTCTATTTCCATTGATCGCATATAAGGCTGTTTATTAACCGCCTAGGAAATACCGCCAGTATTTTAGGTAGGCATTACAAATTTTTGCAAAGCCTTCAACGATGTTTCCACACTCCTATGTGGCTTCCACTAGGATACGGCCGAGATGAAGCAGATTTTCGAAGCTAAAACTGCCTGCTAAGACTCAGTCCTTTGAAGGTTGTTCTGCTCTAACAGACGTTCAATTCAATTCAATTTTGAAAGTTTAATCGTACCAATATAATTACAATTTACAGATGCAACTTACAATTAAAATAGGACCATGATCATATGTAGGCTGCATTAACGTCTCTTTGGCCTGGTTTACAGAGTTTTATGGCTTAAAAAAAGAAAGAAAAAAAAAGGTTTTAGGTTGTTGACAGTGTGTTTTTCGAAAAAATATGTAGGTTTTATGTTTATGTTTTTTTGTGTAAAAAAGTGCATATGTAAGTTTATGGATGATTGTTTATGTTTTGAGTAGGTGTGTGAGTGTTTTAATTTAGCTGTGTAATGGAGTGAGAAATGCTTGGAGTTCATAAGGAGTCTTATTGATAGTTTCTAGGGTTAGCACTACACGGCACATAAACAGCACGGCACAGCGAAGCACAGAACACTGAACGACGACCGCCGACGCCGACGACACTACAGGACGACGCTTCCCGGTGGTGGTATGGAGTGGAGGTCCTAAGAGCTTTAGAGGTTGCCTTGTAGTAGATTTAAAAGGGAGATTAAAAGAGTTAGCTGTTTGATAAGATGATTTGTAGGAGTTCTGTAATATTTTGTGCTTTTGTTATTGAGGTTAAGAAGGATTGAGCTATGGATTTGATTTGCTGTAGGTTTAAAGGTGCGGAGACGGAGGAATTTGTCGACTTTGGGGCCGTGGAAAGATTTTCTGGGGTGGGGTTGGGGATGGTTTTGGTTTTAGGATTTTGGCGTTTTGTTATCTGGGCGAATGTAGGTGTGGGTTGGTTATCGAGCGTGGTAAGACGTTTTGGATATTGAGGACAACCCCTGTAATTGGCAGGATGCTGGCCGGCGCAATTTGCACACTTTGCTGGAGTTTCTCGAGATTTGGCACACGCGGAGGTGATGTGAGCTTCGCCATACAGGTCTGACGAAGCAGGTACTTTGGGTGTGCCCATAGCGCTGGCAGTGGTGGCACTGGCGAGGAGGTTGTCGTCTAGCTTTACGGGATGTTCCACTTTGACGGCTAGGTGGAAGAGGGTTCTTAGCTAGAGTATTTTCGCGGCCGTCTCCAACCTTCTCACTTGAATGTGCAGGAGTGGTAGGGATAGGGGCACCTTACCTTTTAGCATTCTCCTCACGGAGATGACGTCATAGTTTTGCTTTTTGAGGGCTGCTATGACTTCTTTGTCGAGAATTTGCCCAGGGATGCCTCATAGGACAGCCCTGAATGGCTTCTCCGTTGTTCTTTGGTAGGTGTGGAACTGGATGTGTTTTCTAGTAAGGAGCGCCGCGATTCCACGGTGATACCGTTCGGTGGCGGGGAAGATCTGTATTCCCTCGGATAGGTTACGGGCTTTCAGGAAGTGCAACCGGTGTCGATTGAATGAACCAGCCAGAGCCGTCCATTGTTCTTTGTCCCGCAGCACTATGGGAGGAACTTTTTCAGGCCTGGCGGCAGCCGTAATGTGGTCCTCTTCGAGTTCTGATAGAGCCTCAAATCGTTTCACGGTCGTAATTGAGTGAGTTTGTTCGATTTCCTTCATCAAATTTGGGTGTGCCTTTGGTTTTAACTTGGGTTTGCCGGTGGATTCTAGTCACAGCCTGTCTGTGATGGTTGGATCACTTTCCTCTTCCGGGGTGAGGTCCTGCAGCGGGATGTCCCACTGAGAAGCGTTGGTGAATTTGTTGCCGTAGTAGAATGTATTGTGTTCTACACTCAGGATTTTCTCCCAACCGGGGAGATAGTATTCCTCCATCGCGCCTACGTCGCGAGTGCGCAGACCGACGACAAAAAAGCTGTTTTGCTCACGTGCACGTACCGCACACAGAATTCGGTATTACTTAGCGCGCGACCGTTCCCAACGACATCGGAATTAGAACAGACAGAGGTTTGAGACTCCGTCCCTTTTATAGCATCGGCATAGGACACGCCTATTCTCGTCGTAGGCGCTGCTGCTGATGCTGGTGTTGCAGATGATCTGGGGCAGTACGGACAACGCTTGCAGCTGGCGATGTGCTCTTCGTTTCAATTTGCACACTGCGGGCTCTTCTCGCATTTTAGGTACTCTTTTGTATTGTGTCTACATCCGCACTTTATGCACGTTGATACGGCGCTGCACTTCAGCTGGGTATGACCAAACTTTTGACACCGGTGACATTGGACCACTTGCTTGGTGCACTTTGGCGATTCCAAATTCACATAAAGTGCAAGCACTGTTGTGACCCTATAGATCGCCTTGCCTTCCGGTGTCTTCTTCAGTTTTATGTGATTGAGTGGCATTGGCGCTTTGTCTGCTCCCCTATGTATACTCCGCACGGATGGTGCAGTGAGCCCTTGATGGCGGAGATCTTCTTGGAGAAGACCTCTGATGACAACTCTGAGTTGCGTTTCACTGTTGAATAAGTACGTGTGGTACTCTAGGTTTGTTGATATGAGGAAGGTCACGGTGTTTTTGTGGTCTTCCTCTGTAGCTGGGTGCAGCTTAATTCCCAGTGCCATATTTTGTGCCTTTTTGATGTTTATGTTTTTCTTGCGCAGTTCGACCACAAGCTCCGCCCTGCGGTTTTTTTGGCGCAATACAATTGGTGCCTTTTTCGTAGCTACAGCTTCGACTACTTATTGATTGGACACTAGCTCTACTTTAGCTGCAGGCTACAGACCCGCTTATGTGAATTTCACTTCTTCGATTGTGGAATTCTTACGTAGGCGTTTGGAAAGTTGTTATGTACTTGGATTACATAGCGCAGTGGTTATGCAGCTAGTTATCAATATCAACGTTGCGATTGAACTGCATTGTTATGTCATTCACTGTGTTCATTATAGTTGTTAGGCACGGAAATACAATACTGGTGAATTAATACAGTTTTAACTCACTATAGTTTTTTCGGTTAAAGAACTTGTTTTATTTATTGAACACATCTATCGAAAAGGCAATAAATACTTTGATTAAGTATAAGAGAAATTTGCTGAAGCATCTATACCTATACCACCTATACCATCGCAACGCAGTTAGACTTACTGAGGTCGCGAAATAAACTCAGTGTTACGAGTAGATGTCGAACGAAGTGGGTATAATCTAAACTTAACGATGAGCAATTGTGCAAATTGGCACAAAAGAAAGGTATCAGATTTACCACAGCGCATAAAACGGTCCCAAATTGCATAATTATAAATCGGCAATCATAAAAAACGAATGAATTACTGTGAATGGTTTATCACAAAACTGTTGATATTCTTAATTTCACCTTCTGCATAAAATGCATAAAATACTCTTGCCTAAACAGAAAGCTGGAATGTGGGTTATGATATCCACACGGCGCGTAGCTAATCTTGTATTCTTTCTAAAAATAGTGAACAGTGAACGTTAATGTCTCCGAAATAGACTAAATTGCCTACTCTTGGTTTCAACAAGGTGACACTGCTGTGCACAACTAACAACTCTGCTTCTATGAAACTCGACACATTTGTTCGTTTAACTTTTTCATAGCCATTTTCATCAAATATGTTGCTACCTTACAAAAGACGACAACAAAGATAAGAATGATAGCCATAATAACGTGACAAAAAACCTAAAGCAATGGCAAAAGCCGTGCCTAGTTTCTTAGAAAGTAACACTTTTGACACCTAGTTATCAGGAAAGATAGGATTCAGTGCAGTTTTCTCATATATTGCAAAATTTCAAACCCCCATTTTCCAAAAAGTATTGACTCGATTATAAATACAAACGAAGGGGTTTTCAAGAGGACATAATTCAACCCCTAAACTCATTCAAATTTTTGGGGGTGGTGCCACCATTCTGCAGGAATTGGTGTGTAAGAGCAGTATTTTTCAAAGAAGTTTACCAAAGAGCTATAAATGGGGTAGCCCTGGGATCACCCTGTATATGCATACGTATATAGTTATCTGTTTTACTAAACAAAAAATGTTGGTGTTTCTGATATCAATAACTAATTGACGTCAAGTTCTCTCGTGTTTGTAATTATACGTGCTCCAAATGAATTAAAATGAGTGCGGAATCCAAATAGCCAGCATTAGTTTAAATAACTATCGCGGAACTTGTCAAAATTTGTTCGGATAATTGTACCAAACTGTTTTAGTACGTTTTCCTAAGAATATCGATTTGCTATATAACTATTTATTATTATTTTTACATTTTAGGCAATGAAATTGTAAATTGAACTTTTATTATTAAAAGAAAATAATAAATGCTATAAAATTATATTCAAATAAAATTTCCATTTAAAAGATGCAAAAATTGTTCTCACGTCAGAAATTCTTCCCAACAGAATTTAGAATCAAATTATAACTAATTTCATCAAGAATTACATACAGCTGTTTAAAATAATTAAACGGTATTACAAATTAATTCATTATTAAAATTTCAGTCATGGAACTGAAAATATTACTACATGACATAATTATACAAAGATGACAAAGTTCGGATGCAATCATTATTTTATAGGGGTAAAAATGTAGGTCTTGATGGAATATTCGTCGCATGGTGCTATCGGACACCCTGTTTAGGAAAAGAACGTTTTAGAATTTGCAATATGAACCGATCAACTACATTTATGTTTTCAGGTGTTCGAGCATTACGTAGTCTTCCTCTCCCCTTCTTCACAACAGAACCAGTTTCCCCAAAAGTTCGAAAGCTATAAATTATAATTTTTCGGCCCGGAACTGAGACATGGGGTGTAATTTGATAATGAGTATGGAAAGTATGTTACGCGGCGATAATAGTCGTTATTGCGAACGTATGTATGCTTCGACCGCAATTGTGCGTTGCGTGATATCTCGCCAACTAAACCTGCCTCGACAGCAACTTCCCTTTCTCCTATGTCTATCAACTCCAACCCCGGCACTTTGTGATTCTCCTACTTTTTCAGTCTAACCTTAAAAATAGGAAGGAAGATTTGCCGCACCCTATATTTTCGAATTTGGTTCCAAAACTTAATTGAAAAATTTATGTTGTTATCTTTACACTTCATTTTTTGGCGTATTTCAACCAAATCTGTTAAACAAAAAAGCATCAAGAGTTGGAAAGGTTCATATTCAAAGTGAAATTATCGAAATACATTATTAATATTATTTTAATTAAGCAATTAGTTTTTAGTTATTGCTATCAAAAGCACCGGAATTTTTTCCTCAGTAAAATAGATAATATACACGTATGCATATGCAGGGCAGTCCTGGGGCTACCCAATTTATAGGTCTTTGATAAATTACTTGAAAAACGCAGAAACAGGTTATTTTTTGATTCATAGGGCATATAAATATGAAATATTCTGCCCTTACACTCCAATCGCCGCAGAAGATTGGCAGTAGCCCCAAACGTTTTAACGAGACTAGCGGTTGTTCGACGTCCTCTTGAAAACTATCTTGTTTTCCTTTATAATCGAATAAAGATTTAGATTTGAGTCTGTACTTCTTCGAAAACGGAGGTACAAAATTTTGCCATATATGAGAGCACTGCAGTTAAGCGTATCTTGCCTGATGACTAGATGTCCAAGTTTTTACTTTCGAAGAAACCAGACACGATTTTTGACCTTACTTTAGGGTTTTTATGGTGTTAGCATTGCCATTATTCTTATTTTTGCTGCGATGTATTGAGTAAGATAGCAATATGTATTTGATGAAAATGGTTGTGAAAAAGTTGAAATTATTAAATTTGTTTTAAAAATAAGAATGTTTCAAAGTATACTATCATGTGATAAAACATATTTACGTTTAACGTAATAACCGGTAAACAAAGGCTGCCTAGCTAGACAGTGAATTCGAAAGTAGATAAGAACTGTACATGTAGATATAAGGCATTATCGGAAATAATTTAGGTGCCCCTAAAATCCTTTATTGATTCTGATTCACCCAGTATGCAATAAATATTCTTACCTGAAGCAGAACGGGAACTCTCCAGATAGATGAACAGCTTTCGGTGCTGGATAATATAATACCAAAGGCATTGATATAATTGACAAGGTTATCAGCTTTTTAATAAAAAGTAGTGGAACGTATTCTTTTAAATCATATAAGTTTTCTTTGAATATAACACCATCGCTTAATAATTATAAATTATTTATGGATTATTTAATATTAAATCTATCTGATAATTAACTATAATTGACATAAGTTTTAGTTTTAATAGGTATGTATAAAATTAAAGCCTGTTTGATTATATTAATTTTTAAAAGTGAAATATTTTCATATTCAATAATACAAATGTATCGAAAACTATTTTAAAGAAATTATAAACTAACACAATTAGCAGACCACTAGAAATTTTAAGGTAGAAAATCATACATTTTATTTTAAACAATTTATTCGAGGGTATTTAATAATCAGCTGAGAACATTAATTAATGGTGCTCTGAAATTGTATGCGTCATACAGTAGCGACAGTAATTTCTTGTTGAATACACTAGACCAAGTTAAAAAGAAAGTACGGGCTGAAAACATTAATTGTAAATATTTCGAAAACCATAAAATTTAAACACATAATTTATAAGCGTTTTTGTTGTGCATTCCAAAATATAGCTGCTGTTAAAGTGATGCTCCTTATATTCTTAATTCAAAACTAAATATTCAGGCACTTACCTATGAAACGTGAATAAGCAAATTCAAAGAATTTCAATTAGAATCGAATCTGTTTACTGCAATTGTCAATGAATTAAAGCCGATCCAGTATTTTACGGGTTTATGAATTCGCTCTACGTTTGTCTTTAATATACTGAATAGAAAGAAAAGCATTACAGGTATATTGATAAATAATTCTTAAATATAATCAATAAAAAATGCGGGAGAATGAATGGCTAATTTATAAAATACTCAATGCAGATAGACAGTGAACTATGCATTCCAAGTGTTCAATAAATTTGGCACGGGATGGTTCTTTAAATGTTTAATAATCTATGTACACGTTCTCAGACAGATTAAATGCATATGAAATAGCATACATTCTAAGGAGCCTCTTTTCGTTACAATTAAATTAGGCAAACTATAAAAACTCACAATTAATAGAAAATAATTTATATTTTAACAACGTTCTCAAACAGATAGTACTATGATTTGATGATAATTATTCAAACACCTAATTTTAAATGCGTAAACATTTTATATCACGCTTTCAATATAAATACTACTCAAATTAAATGTACAATTTCGTTGCGTACTTGAATTAGATTGATAAACCGATAAATTTAAAATTCGAGTAACTATGCAAAATACGCATCCGAACTTTATAGAAATTGAATAAGCGCGGAGTTCTTTAGACCGAACAATTTCTGCGGTATGAAGTTTTATAAGGTCGTATGGGAATCAGATGTTGGAATTTAATCTTTTAGGATTAAGATCGAGTTACTTATATATATACAGATGACTGGTCGCTTACGTGCTTATTCTGATATCAGGACTCAAATTTAAAATATCATAGACTGTCTAGATACTCATCCGGTTAGATTTGGATGGTGAGAGTCCCCTTTTATATTAAAGTTACTCCCACAGCGATGTATATCTGAACTAACGGCAGCGTCTTGAAACGAATTAAAAGAGACCTTCCAAGAATTACCAGAACAAGGTATAAGGTGCACTAGCTGTAATAATTAGATGAAACATAAATACTTTGTTGTCCCTATATATTGGAGCTTATGGAGCAAACTCATTAGACAGCCTACCGGCTCAAAGTGTAAGAACTCCTGTTTCCCCTTGTATAAAATAAATATCGACCTTACTTGTTAATATAAAACTATCTTTATTTTTACATATCATTTTGAATAAAAGATGTACAACTTTGCTTTCGCCGTTTTACAATAGATAGCTTTAGCGGTATGTGGTGGTTGAAATAAACAGATATTGACGTCATAAAATAAGCTTGGGTATTTGTCAACATAACTCCATCGAAACATTAGTCGATTTGTGCCCGCATCGTAAAGTTATTCTCGATTGAAATGTCAGTTTACGAGCCAAAGTCGCATCATTTGCGGGAAACTTTAATTTTCTGCTTCAATATGAAGAAATACTTATGGCGAGACCGATGTTAGTGAAAAAACGTGTCGTGAGTGGTTGCAATACTTCAAGAACGGTGATTTTGACATAGAAGACCGGCATACTGATGGAAGAGAGAAGGTTTTCAAAGATTCAAAATTTCAGGCATTACTCCATAAAGACTCGTGTCAAACGTAACACGGATTGCTAGGAGTGACTCAACAAGCCATTTCAAAACACCTGAAAGTCATCGAAATAATTTAGAAACAAGGAAATTGGGTGCCGTACGACTTGAAGCCGAGAGATGTTGAACGGCTTGAAAGACAAAAAGGGAAGAGATTTCTGTATCGCATTGTGATTGGGGACGAAAGACAAACGGCCGCAATATAATGAGAGACACCATAAAGTGATTTTACCGCATAACAATGCTCAACTCCATGTTGCAAAGTCAGTCAAAACATATTTGGAAAGTGGAAAGTCCTACCCCAACCACCATATTCTCCAGACATTGCTCTCTCTGACTATCATTAATTTCGATCAATGGCACACAGCCTGGTTGACCAGCACTTACGTTCTTTTAAAGAAGTCAGAAATTGGATCAATACGTGGATCGCCTCAAAAGAGGACCAGTTTTTTCACCGCGGGATTCGCATGCTACCCGAAAGTTGGAAGAAAGTAGTGACCAGCGATGAACAATATTTTGAATCATAAATGTATAACCAGTTTTTTTACAATAAATCCTCGAATGTCGAAAAAAGCGGCGGAAGTAAGTAAGTTTACTGCATGCGAAGCTGTATGATGCGGTCGCGTACATAGCATTTCATAACTACCAAACTTGTTCCAAGAAGATCAAGCAACTACACATATTTTAACCCTTTAAAGCCTAAATTATGTTTAGTCTTTTGGAAAAAAATAATTTAAATTTGCATTAAATTTAGTTCATAGCAACAATTTATTTGAAATGTAACGAAAACGTTACGATAGTCTTTAAATGGTTAAATTGAAATTAAAATAATTTAGCTTTAGAAACGGAAGAAAGGAGAATTAAAACAGGAATATTAATTTAACTGTACTGTAATAAACGAATATTCCAACATAATCTATTTAATAATTTGGCAATTAAAGTAAAAGAAGGAATATTTACTAAATTTTTAAAATACCTTGAATTGATAGAGAAACTGGTTTTTAAAATTAATGCACAATTGAATTATACTCTATCTTAAAAGAAGTCAATGAAATAACATTTAATCTATTCCAACGGCGTGGAATTAGCTTAATTTTTAAATTAAGAAAGGATCGTTAACAATACAACTCAAATAAGAAAGATATATCCAATTTCAACATTTAATATAATAAAGTTTTATTGATTTATCGCATCTTCAATATTATTTTTAAGTTCGAGTTTTCAAAAACTTTGCGCCGTTGCAAAGATTTTTCAAATAAAACATTGTTCGACTTCTAGTCCTATTTAAAATGTTTGGGGGTTGAAGTTATTACGATCGAAGATATCATATTTACGTGCCCTTCTCGAATCAAAAATGACTTGTTTCGACGTTTTTACGAAAAATCCAATAAAAGAGCTACAAATTGCGCCAGATATACAAGGACAAATGAGTGTAGATTGTATCAACAACCTTTTTGAACCATCCCTACACACGTTTTTAGGAGAATTAAATCGCGATACTGAAAAAAATTTTGACTTGCCGGTTTTTTTATGGACGACATATTGAATTATTTAAAATTAAAATTTGTGTGAGTAGAATTATATAGTACATGCCATATTTTAAAATACTGTAGAATGACGGTACTCCATCTTGCTTAAATCATAAAACACGAGTTGCTACTTAGCGTATAACAATTTAAATATCTTCGAGTTTTTCGGTTGAAAGATTCAAGTAGAGCTCTATGGTTTCACGGCTGGTGCGTTTATTTTATATTTTAATAAAAAAACGTATTGATCTCACATAAAAAAACCAAAGTCAAATGGTTTTGTTGGAAACGGGTAGTCAAATTTTTGTGCTTATTGGATCTTAAAGCTTTCAAAGAATTATGCAAAAATAGTTCAAGAACATTTTCATTAGGATTATATCCAAATAAGTTACACATACTTTTTGATAATAAACATTTTTAAATTTTTATCTAAATAGTTGCAAACTATTTTTCTTTGTTACATTGTAGAGAAGGCATAAATATGCACTACTTTGCCCGTTTAAGAGACTGTGTTTCCATTAATAACAAAATTACCCATTGCAAACATGTTTATTTGAACAGCCTGTATGAACGTATGCATTTACAATTCGGTGAGACCACTTGAAGAGCGATAATTTAATCAGCGCAAGACCGTTTACTTTATTCAAAATAGAAGGTTACAAATTAAAGTAAAGAAGTACTTACAGCTTTCATTTTCCTATAAACGCATTGAAGTAGGCACTGAAAAAATAAAACATGTATTCAGTCAATATATCGATTGAGTAATTGCTTACATAAGCCGGTTTTGAATGCGTTGCTCAATATTGCAATAATCTGGTTATTTCTAAATTAATAATTAAAAATAAATATTTGAAGTATTAGCTTAATAATGATATCGATTACCTAGTTACCTATGGAAGTTTTTATATCTACCGGATATCCTTCACTAATTCCATTCATTACATAATTTGGAAACTTGCCAAATACTTAAAAATTACATGGATGTACTAGAAACAACCAAATTAAGTGCAATTCCGCTATAATACTTTCTTTTTTTTTAACAATTGTGTTGTAAATTTATAGAATATATTTCTAAAGACTTTGTCAATTGCATTTTAGTTCTAAATTTGATTAATAGTTTTTAGTTCTTTGAAATGACATGTGGCTGCATATTGCAGAAATCGTAATGGTGAAAGAACAAATTACTTTCTTTTACCTTTGCAATTAACCCGCTTTCTATATCTGTTAAATAAATTCTAAAAGTGATTATTGTAAATAATTATATTTTCAGTTATGATATTCTTTCAACTGAAAATATTTAATTCAAAAACTGAATTAAAAAAATTACCCCTGCTATTCTCCTCTCTTCTGAAGTAAATGTCTCCCGCTTCCTTCTGTTTCTTATATGCCCAGCTACATCATCTTTCAATAGTAGTACAGCCTCTGAAATAAATTAAACTTCAGTGCTTATTATTGTTGTATTTAAACCTTTGTAAATTTTAATTTACACTTCTAAAAATAAGTGAGATAACATTCCGTTAATTTTCTGTATAACACATACAGTTCAAGGTTGACTTAATTCGCGAAGATAAATAAAACCGACGTGTTACATTTAAATATTAATTAAAGATAAATAATCAAGAAACAAGAATGTATCATAATCATTTTTTGATTAATTATTTTGATTGCCTTGATATTTTCAGTATTTAATAACCTAATTTTTTTAATTTACATTTTACAGCATCAACTACTTAAACCATCCTGATTTGTTATTTAAATTCGATTAACCTCTTTACAAGGACAAGTACTTAAAAATTTGTGACCGATAAGAGCGTATGATATAATTCACATTGCGGTTTGCCCCACCTATTAACTTGTAGGACAAAGTTCAACGAATATGTTCGATTCATAGTCGAATTAATAGAACTTCTTCCGTTCTAGATAAAGTGGCAGGGGTCCGTTTCTTCACTGTAGGTTTTATGAAGTGTAGATGGCCCTTATAATTATCCTACTCTTGTTGCCATTGGAGTCCCGCATAGTGATTAATATCACGCTGGATATCTTCTAAACACATTGGCATGTCATAATGGGTGGGATATTCCGCTACAGTACATACTGCACGATCAACTTCCTCGTTGCCATGCATTCCTATATAACTCGGGGTACACGTATAATTAACAATTTTTTTAATTTGGCTTAACCACAGGTTGCTGTTAACATCAGTTTAGTTACACCATTCTCTGTGCTTGTATTCTGAATAGATTCCAAGGCGCTTCTTGAATTAGAATATTAGAAATTTTGTATTTTGAAATAACTCACAGTACTTTAAAGCTTGATAGATAGCATACAACTCCACCGTGAAGGCGCTTGCTTGTTTATTCAATATTCACGCGTATGCTTTACCATTTTTATAAAATGTTGCTTCTGTTCCAATGTCTGTTGTTGATCCATTAGTACTAGATTTCTTGGGTGCTTTGTGTAGACTTCTTAGAGTACCAGGCACTACATTTTTCTTTTTAGCCGTGGAAACTGCTTGATGGGATTTCCCGTGGGAGGAGTTCACTTGGTCGAAGTTGAAAGCTAATTTCTTTTAAGAATTGGCGGAATTAATGTTTGATAAACATGGAAGCATGTAGTAATTTCCGTCACTGGTCGCATTAACTTGTTCATGATATGTCTAGCTTGGTATTTTCTTGATTATATTAGCACATTTAAGCAGTGATCCTTAGCTCAGAATCACAATGTATCGCGCTAGACGGACTGGTACAGAACCTGTACAGAACCTTATGTCTTGGTTTTGAATAATATCCATTCGCCGTAATTTGGATGTGCTATCTGTGCCGTACAGTGTTAGCGTAGCCGATTCTGCTTAGTATTAACGTTTTGTAAATTTTTAGCAATACCTCATGGCTTGAACCTCAGCTTATATTTAGTAGCTATCAATTTGGGATTGAAAATGGTTCTCTATATCCACGGTTGATTTACCTTTACATAAAAGTACAAGATCGTTTACATATACATAACGCTTTTAACAGGGGTGCAAATGTTTGAGAAGAGTGGATTGACTGCTATATCAATACAGAACCCTGAAGGATCCCTATCTCTTGCTTCAATTACGACAGCATATCAGCCATAAAACGCTAAGAATTTTCTATTATGCGGCAATTCACGCAATACTAACTTACGGTATACGTTGTTGGAAAGATTCTTCCTCAATGCAAAAAAATTTTGTTTGGCAAAAACATATATTAAGAACACTTTTTAATTATTTATAAAATTTTTCCTGTTCTATTTTTAAACAACAAAAAATTCTAACTGTATTTTCAATTTACATACTAGAAAGCATCTGCTACGTAAGAACAAACTTAGACAAGTTCATCACACATGGGGAAATGAATAGATACAACACACGACCAGCAAATAACATCTATATCTCTTTCCATCGATTAAATCAAACTAATAAAAGTTTCCTTGCATGACTTTTAAATTTTAGAATGAGTTACTGCAGTATCTAAAAGAACACGAAAATTCCTTACCATTATTCAAAAGTAAGATTAGTCCTAATTCTGACTATGAATATCCGGTTCATTAAAAAATTCTGGATAAATACCGGAAGATGACCTCTGATACCCCAAGCGTACAGTTGCTATAGAATTCATGGCCTCTACACATTATTACACGCTTTCTCTAGATCGCATATAACAGCGATCCTTTGTTTCCTACTACTAAAGCTATTTTAAATTTCATTCTATAACTGTTTCTGTGCATCCGTTGGAGGTGTCGCTTTCTGCATCCCACCTGCGATTTTACTACTCGTATCAGATTTTCGCTGACTCATACCCACGTTAATCTATTGTTGACCATTTTTTTCATTAACTGTCTCATACAACACGTCAAGGAAATCGGTTAGTAGAGGGATGGCTCCTCACCAGTCCCTCCAAGTATCCTTAGGGGAATAATTGTGGTATTCTTCCACTTATCGGGAAGATGGTTTTGGGCCATAGACTATTATATAGTGAGTGCTTTTGTGATAGTTTTATAACTTTTGAAAGCGGGTTGAAGCAAAAGTTGTAGGGAAGTCAATTATCTGCTTAAAATCTATCGCAGGGACATTTTGGATGGAGCTTCTGATGACTGTACCGTAATATTGTAAGTTACCTATGGTTTCAAACTATGCTGCGAAGCGCTCGCAAAAGTCAGTTTCATTTATGGCTGTTCTTTTATTGTCATGTATTAATGAAAGGACGGCCGGGTATGCTTTTCCAGCTATATTTTTAACTGGATACCAGATTGTTATTGTAGGGGTTTTGATATTTATTGTGTTGATGTTCTGCTGCCATGATAGCCACTTTGCTTGGGTTATTAGTTACAGTATAAAGGCCTTAATTTAAACAAAATTGTATTACATGAACAAATAAATCATCAAAGTCTGCTCACTACTTTTGCTGTAAAGCTTGATCGAACGTTCTTTGCATATGCCGTAGCGGAGTTATCAGACCTAATTTTTTTCAATAGATTAACCGGTGGAAACTTAACATTAGCATTGTGTTCGTATGGAGAAAGATATTTACCACACCAGCAAATGTTTGCAAGAATTTACCGAGACGTAAGATGTGAAAGTGAAAACAGTGGGGAAAGAGAAATACTAGACCAGCTGAATTAGAAGGAATACATTTTGGAAAAAGCTGATGGAGGCACTGCAATTTATACAAGGATTACTGGTACAGAAAAATCGAACAATCCCCACATTCCTATAGCTATCAACCAGGCAAGCTTTAACCAAATGATGCAATAAAAACAGTAAATGTTTCTTTTACCGATGAAGCTACTTTTACTACAATGCGCACATATGGTGTAACGAAAATCTCTACGCAATTATTGAAACAAGTCGCGAAAAGAGTTCTCTATTAGAGTTTAGGCTAGAGGGAATTCATTAAATGGGTCCCTGTTTTTTAAAACTGACCAACAGGAATTGCAAATCTTCAGGCTCTACAAAGTGTAAAAAGCATTTGACAGAATGTGGTCCAAATCTCGGTGAAGTACCTATTTTATATATAAAAGTGAGTTTGAATTTGGCGAGATGGGCCTATGTCATTGCTACCTCTTTGTTTCAGAAACGATGTGTTTTCGAACATGTGCTTACTAGAACTTTCTTGCACTTTGATCCACGAACACAATGGTAAAACGTTGTGAGACACTCTGGATATCTTCTGTGGTCCATGTTTTATAGTTACAAATATAAATGGAAACCTAATTACGGAGCTAACATGTTACTAAATTAAAAAATTGAAAAATAACAGGATTGGCCTCGAATCGTCTTTAAATTGCTATTTAGATAAATGCTTTTCACTTCCTTTCAAAACGGTAAATACGAGGGCCATCCGGAAACTAGTACCTGTTTATGTCGTAAGAGCGCGCGCTGGCGAATAGACTAGCCACTGGTCAAGGTCTAACGCTTTCAATTGCATGTCTGCTGTCTGTGTATGGTTCCGTGTATCCACCACTAACTTTATTATTTCTCTGATTGTTTATAGAGTTCAAGAAAATATGTAATGTCGCCACTTATGAAGTTAGGGTTGTAATTAGATTTCTCAACGCAAGAAATGTGCGCCCATGTGATATTCGCCAATAATTGAAAGAGGTTAATGAAGACAATATTATTGATGAGTCGTCTGTTTAGCGCTGGTGTTGTAACTTCAATTTGGGGAGGAATAACACTGATGAGGACGAGCATTGGATGTGGACCAACTAATGAGTTCATTTGACCAAGTTGTAATTGATAAAACCGCTTCTTTGACCCATGTAAAATGTAAACTTTGTAAGTTATCCTTTACACGTCGAAACAAAAACGAATTATTGAGTGCCGGCTTTAGACTATGGCATTATGTCAACGTTTTGAGTATTCAAATACTCAATAGTTCGAGCAACAGTATGAGGCCAAGCCTTATCTGGATGCAAGATGATCCTTTCTCTTTAATCCGCGTCAATGTGTTAAATTATAATATGAATGATGAAATGACCATAGCAGTTAAAGTTATGAGGGCAAAAGTTAGTAAAATCGAAGAGCAGTTTATAGAAGTTGGACGTGTAAGGGATACGAAGCGATCTGGTAATTTGACTGAATCAAAAGATAAAAAAGTAGTGTTATTTTATTGATAACAGAAAATTCTCAAATTAGTAGGCGTCAAGTAGGCTTAGAATAAAACATTGAGCATAGCACAGCCTTAAGGATTTTAAAGAGAGAAATTACACCTTCAAAAGTAAAATTACCTCATGAATTTATTCAAGAAGACCTTGATAGAACACCAGAATCTTGCAAAAGACTAAAGAAAATGCATCCTTTAGTGTATTTTGGGCCAAATTTTATTTACTAGACGGTAGCAAATCCATGATGGGCTCAAAAATGCCACACCTAATGACCACAAAGCGTTAATATTTGGGCAGAGTATTGGGGGCCTTTCCTCTTTGACGGCGCTTTAGTGGGAATAATTTATTTAAAGTTTTTGAAAATTAAGCTGATCTCTGATTTAGCATCGCTACATTCCGATGCATATGATCCCGATTTGCCATCTAGAATGCTTTGATTCTAACAAGATAGAGTCTCTCTCCTTATTATTCTACAAACGTCAGAGGTTATCTTGAGGAGATATATCGATGAAGATGGTGGAAAACAGGAACGTATTGGATGGCCAGATAAATCCTCAGATCTAGCACCTTTGAACTATTTTTAAAATTGCCATTCAAGCATTTATACTGTGTTTCTTTAAAGGTGCTACAAGTAACAGGTAGAAATAGCAAAATAAAGAAAGCGTTTTTATGAACATCGGTCGACCAATGTTTTGTTTTCTAGATACAGAGTGTCAAATTTTCGGAATTAAATCGATTATTTTCCAACTTGGCGCAGAATTAATCTAAATCGAACTTCATTAGTAGCAGTTTACCTTTTTAAAATATCTCGACCAGCGGTGAAGATATGGAAGGGTCGAGGTACATTATCTCGTTTATTTTTAAGATCTATTGCAATTTTGCAAAGTCAGACAAAAATCAAATAACGTAAGTGTTAATATATAAGCAAGTAAGACGAGAATGCTTAATTAAACACATATTAATGCAAATGATCGGTGATAACGCCATGAAACGTACAACGCCTTACGATTGGATTGGCGGTTCAGAGAAGGGTGGATATGTCTTCGCAATAATCCTCATGAAGGTTGGCTCATAACAGCTGACACGTCCACCGTCGTGGCGAAGATCATAACCAAAATCGACGAAGATCTCCGCCAGGAACTCATAGTGGTAGCTTCTAGTATTGGCGTTGGTCACGAGACCGTTTGTACCATTTTGTAGGAGGATTTGAACATGAACAAAGTTACCCCGAAGATGGTTCCTCGTGTACTGACTGAAGCACAAAAAACATTGCGAAGACGATTGTATGAAGACCGACTTGAAGCTGAGGAAAGTGAAGAAATTTTGTCACAAGTAATTACTGGTGATGAGAGCTAGGTTTTCGAATACGTAATCGAGAGAAAACGCGCTAGTTCCGTGGGTTTATCAGCTCATATGCGTCGAGTGAAATAGTTTCGGTGAGCAAATCGAAAATTAAAGCCATGTTAATCTTGTTTCTCGACTTCCAGGAGATTTTGCTACAAGAGTGGGTCCTACAAGAATAGACATGACAGGCGCATACTAAAGAACCATTCTACAGATGCTGCGAGATAGAATTCAGGGAAAGAGACCAAAACTGTGGGCATCGAACAGATGACTTTTACATCACGCCCGCACAACTTCGTATGTTTGTAAGCGCGTCTGAAATTCTTACAACATGTTGTATTCACTCGGAAACTCCCAGTATAAATATAAATGAATTAATAGTAAAACCTAATCAGTGAATCACCGGTACCATTTTTATGTTAAAATTACAAACGTAAATAGTTAAATTTTGCAAAACCTTTATTAATAAAATTTATCAATATTTAAAAATCCCAGTTCTCATTTTGTAAAATATAGGGGCTTTTTCTTAAAAATAATACATCAGCTTTCCCATGAGAACGGGTACGATGCTAAAAATAAATGTTAACCACTGATCCCCCCTTCCCGTAAGTTCAAGGAAAAACTTCATTCAAAAGCAGTTTAGAGCTAACTATCGTGAGGTCAGCGTGCGTTTTTCCGTTTTTCAAGTGTGCGAGTGCACTTAAATTGGGCCAACACCCTGGTCCGTGAAAGTTCATAAATGAAGAGTTATCTCGTTTAACGTTATTATCGAGAATTCATTGTTCAGTGCCTGTTGGCGAATTTTAGGGGATCCGTTGATTTTTCACCCATGCCCGTTCAAAGGTTAGGGACATTGACGTGAAGTACACTACAGGTACGATATAATTGGAACCAAGGCCTTGATGCCACCACGCTGACGACGCATTCGGAACCGTCAGACTCCCGTCTACACTTTTAAGTGGAGTTTTATTATAAACTTACGGTCAAGTAATGATACACAAAAATTTCATTTCAAGTGCTATTTGATTACGACTGGACAATTAGTTCGATCACATCATATGTGAAAGACGATTAAAGTAACAAATAGTAATAACAAAAATTGGCAGTATCTTTTGTTACCCATTTTTTTTATTGTTTATCGAAATAAGGCCTTTACAGAAGGGTCGATTGTGTTATCTAGATTAGTATTATTTGTCACTTATATAAATCACAGGGGTCCCCGAACGTAGTTATAGAATATAAATTGTTTACTGTAATTTCTTCTTTATTTTAAATAAGAACGACGTATTTCTTGTAACTGTACGCATTCCATTTTTCGAATATCATTATATCTAGTATACCATGCATAACATTCTTTTTATTTTGTAATCATAAATACTTATGAATGCATTAACAGATCCTTTCTTTCAGGGAATTGCTTTAAATTAAGTAAGTAATATATTGTCACGTATCCGTCTAAGTGAGCTGATCGAAATATTAATCAAGTGGCGTACTCCAAGTCAGTAATTAACTAGTAAGTATGCCGTGACAAGATCCTACCCATTTAGGTTGAAATAAAACTCCTTGCCGTCTCGTTTCTGGAAAAGATCTACCGTCAAGATAATTAGGTAAGATGCCGCCCAAAAATCACAACTTTCTCTCGATTTTTGACTCTCGCAAACCATTTCTGAATTTTAGCCTAATTATTCCCATCAGAAACCGTAGAATCCCCTCTTTACTCCACTGCGGCTGCCGGAGCTGCTAGTTGATTTAGGGTAATGGGCATTTTAGACAACGTTTTGGGGCGCAAGAATCGTTCCGCCTCGTTATATATTGTAAAGAATTGTTTTGCCAAAAATGGAAGCACTGTCATCGACCATCTGCCCCTAGTCGGCGGATTTAGCCCCCTGCGAGTTTTTCATGTACGATCGGTTCAAAGCACGGACAAAAGGGGACCATTTTGGGACAATATACAACATAAAGTCAGAATCAATACGTATTCTTCAGAGCCTTTCTGTAGATGACTTTTAAAAACGCTTTCAAAGCTTGAAAAGGCGCTGGAACAAGTGTATAGCTTCATAAGAGAACTATTTTGTATTTGACTAATTTTTTAATGAAGAGAATTTTTAGTTGTTATCCGGGGACTCATTTAACATACCTCGTACATATATAGTTTTTGGATGCCACTAAATATATGGTGACGGGTATTTTAGAACAGTGCAAAATGCCTCATGCATTTCCGTCAGGTAATATCTTTTAATGTCTTGTGCTCAATAGGTGTCGAACAGCAATTGTGGCTAGGCTCACTGCGCATAACTCACACGATCGATAATCATCAAATGGTTTAAGAAAGAGCAAGTCAAAAGGTCCACGGTTCCAAATATGGTTGAAACAGCCTAGAATGGTTTGGAACCAGGATGTACCAAAATATTCGCGACCAAAACTCGTTAATGAAAATCAAGGTTACTATTAGAAAGGGGATTCCAAAAGTTAGTGACCTGCATAATTTTCTTATATTTTTTTTCAAAACGATTTTTAAATTTTAATTAATAAATGATTTAATCCTGTCTACTAACAGAAAGGAATTATGAATGAAACGATAGTAACACGTACTGCTCTAATTTGATATGCTTGTAAAAATACGCAATGTTTTTTTAGGACGTGCTTGTAGTAATTAGTCCTATAAAAGTTCTTTGGTCTTGTTTACTTTCCTTGAAATATCAAAACAATTTTAAGTCGGTCGTTACACTTTAAGATTTAATTTTTAAACATATTGATTGCTCGCTACCAAAATTATTTCTTAAAAACACAAGATTGTTTTAACTTAAATGTCAAACACGATATTAATACAAATAATTTTGTTTTTAATTTTATAATGTCTTTAATGGAGGTATTTTAAAACAAAATAATCGATTCTTATTCCCTAAAAATTACTATTGAAAACAAAAGAACTTATTTTGCTTTGCAAAAATGATTTTAAATTTTTCGCTTACCTGTAAAATTTGTGTACTTCGAAAGAAATAAAATGGCCATTATTAAACCGTGAAGCGTTATACAATTTGAATTCGTACTGAAATAAAGTATTCGATTAGGTTCGCAAACCGGAAACGCAGTAAGCGTGTGAGGTATGCGATTGCCGGCAACGTCTGTACAAGCAGCTGTTCCCGATCAATGCAATTGCGCTACAAAATTCGAAATAACCTGCACACGTTTAGCAGAATGTAAAATGTAATAACTTAACAAGACTAATTAATTACGGGATGTATTATTTTCACAGGAAGCTACAAAATGTTCTTAATTATATTAGTTACATTATGTAATTGACACTATGTTTATTGCGAAAAATTTTAAAACGTGAAAAACTTACGCCGAAGCGATAACTGCTTAATGTGATATAGCTATTCGTTGAAGTTCAAGTAAGCGTAGATAACGATTTATTATCGTAAGATGTCCTTGTGCACCGGAGATTGTGACAAAGTAGCGAAATATATCAGATTCCACCTAACTTTAGAATTGCGGCAGTCCATAGGCTCGACTACGTGTTCGTAAACAGACTGTAAGCGGGATTCGATTTCTCGAGGCCTGGTAGAGGACCGTAATAGGGCTCGCGTCAGCGAAACTAACGCCCATCATCCGTTAGGGCGCTTGGAGACAATTCGCAATAGAAATTGACGTGACAACTTTACACTCAAAGGATAAACTAGAGTACAGAACGAAACAAAATTATTGATTTCTTTGCAATAAAAGTCACCCGCTATATAAATATTGCAGTTCCTTAAACAGAAATTCACTTATAATGCAATGATTCGACCGAAGCGAAATTTGACATTAAAAATGGCGTACTCTTCCCCCAAATAACGGTTTCTAGGACAACACGCTCGTTTTGTGCGCAGATGCAGCTTAACAATTTGCACGATAGAGGCAGCACGTGCCGTAATTGATTTTAATTATACAGCACTAATTAATTAACGAAATGTTTCGATGCCAAAGGCAATTCCTAAAATTAAATAATTACACGAAAACTTAAACCACAGAATCACTAAAGCTGGTACTAATAGTCGAGAATTAATTCTAGATTGGAGATTGAAACTCGGATTCGCTCAAAGTGCAACCTATAGTCGGAGTAATCCGAGATTCAACGAGTATTAATCCTCCGGCAAATAATCCTGCTTTTACCTCGTTTATTCATTTGTATGTTCTATGATTTTAATCAATAAACCAGCATTATATTGATATACATGTATCATTCTATTAATCTATCAGTCTATATATCTATCATCAATTTTAAAACCTTAAACTGTCAACACTTGTAGTAGTTGGATATTTGTTTTTCTATAAAACGTGAAATGGATTATGTAGCATATAAAGATGATTGTTTTGATTACATCATCGTCTACGTTGATTAAATAATCAACTCAAACGACGGTAACATAGATTATATGAAAAATTAATTATTAGACGAACAATTGCCGAAAAGGCAACATTAAAAACTTGCCATTCAATTAAAGTCAATACACTTTTATTAATGAATCTTTAAGAAATGAGTTATAAACATAACAATGAATTACGATAAAATAACCTCAAATAAAAGTAATAGCACAAAATATATACATATATTTCAGGCCTGCGAACTTATAAACACAGACTTTTACTAGAATATTACCAACTTTAAGATTAAAAACAAAAATTCGCCGATTTTACCCGAATCCTTGACTATTTACTAAACAAAGATTGATTGATGAATCCTAAATTTCTCAATCCTGTATTAATTCTCGAATTGATCTACGACTATTAGTACCAGGCTAAGTTAATAAATAATCCTTGAATAAACAAATTTGTAATAAACTTTAAGATTTACAAATAATGGCAGAGCCATCTATTACTCATATTAGGAGGTATTTTAATATAAATAATATAACGAAGAAGATTCCTGCTAAAAACGGCACGAATTTTAAAAATTAATTCGGCACAAGTGAAAAGCCATCTAACTTTAAATATGAACAATTCTAAGGCTTCTCACCAAAAGATCTTTAACTTCACTAAATAGGTAAAAATATAAAAGTTTGCGTTTCCAAACAGCGTGACAGCACCAGCAGACCAATGGTTTCGCCCTAGTGGGGCTCATCAGTGCTGGGTGGCTGGACACGCTGATTGAAAATGCAAAAATTCCTTTTAAACACATAAACCTGTGTGGGTGTCAATGACAAATAATGGCAGAGCCATCTATTACTCATATTAGGAGGTATTTTAATATAAATAATTATAACGAAAAAGATTCCTCTTAATTGTTTATATTAAAATACCTCCTAATATGAGTAATAGATGGCTCTGCCATTATTTGTCATTGACACTCATACAGGTTTATGTGTTTAAAGGGAAGTTTTGCACCCATCACTGATGAGCCCCACTAGGGCGAAACCATTGGTCTGCTGGTGCTGTGTCACGCTGTTTGGAAATGCAAACATTTATATTTTTACCTATTTAGTTAGGTT
>JAHWXV010067851.1:0-11145 GCA_024586415.1 Phrixothrix hirtus | reverse complement strand
CAGTCCTGTGGCACTCTTGCTAATTGAACACAAGCATTAAATAGTTTGCACAACCATTCACCTAATCGCATACCGCCATACTTTAACATTTCGTTCGTAAGTTCATCTACTTCTGCAGCCTTCCCATTTTTGAGCCTTTTTATTGCATTTCGTACTTCCTCCACGCCTATACTCTTATCACTCTCTTTGATTTTATTTATTTCAGCATTTCCCACATTCACACTTATCCCAGTATCCTCGTTTCCATACATTCTTTTGAAATATTCTTTCCAACGCAATATCACTTCACTTTAATCCCACTCCATTTCATTCTCTCTATTTCGTATTGCGTTTACTCGTTCCTTACATCCTGCTTTGCATTCGATACCCATTTCCAAAATAGTCTTTTATTACCGTCAAAATCATTCTGCATTCTTACTCCCTCTTTCACCCTCAGACTCTCTTTACTCTCCTGGTATAATACATTTATACATAGCGGTTAATTTAAACGTAAGCTTAAATTTATACTGTATTATGCCAGTTCAATCACAAGGCAGAGTTCAGAAACTAAATGCTGATATTCCACTCGACCTTGACAAACAACTGCAAATTATAACAGCGTTGGAACTATAATAATTTCAATGTAATTATAATAATAACTAAACTAATGAATATTCATATAAAATAACGAAAAAAAGAGAATAATTATAATGAGATAAATGTGTTTCCATAATATTGATTATTGATCCATCACTATCAGGGATAATGTCAATCCAAACCCATTTGTTTATCAACTAAATGTGAATAAAATCGCGCTTTGAACTTGAGTATATTGTATGACTTTAAGGCACAGGAAAGAGTATTATAGAATTTATCGATGTTGTATGAAAATTATCTTTGAAATAGTGATGCGTTATGTGCGTTATGCGGTATAGATAGAAGACCCCTAGGTCGCAAGTTAAGGCGGTGAACATTTCTGAACGTGATTGGGTTGTATAAGTATTCTGAATACTCTTGAGCAATAATTCTGAAGAATAATGTTCCAACATGTAAATGCCTACGACTGTTCATATTCAACCATTTCAACTCTTTTAACTTTTGGGACACGTGTTCAGTTTTTCTAATGCCAAATATGAATTTAATGCAAGAGTTTTGTAACTTTTGAATTCGATTATTTTCAGCCAATCTTAGACACGGGCCATAGACTGCGTTGCAACAGTTTAGTTGCGACAACAAAAGAGAGTCACATAACCTCTCGTTGAGATTTAAATGTAAATAATTACGATTAGAATAGAGCATTTTGAGATTTCCATAGGCCTTCTGCAAGCATTTATTTACATGAAAATCAAATCTGAAGTGGGCATCAATATCAAGATCAAGATTCTTGTCATAATCGATAAAGGGCAGGTTTACGTTATTGATCGATATTTGAGTCATTTCTTGAATTAAAATACGATATTTTTTTTCCTAAAATTATGCAACCGGTTTTGGAGGGGTTGATTACAAGAGAGTGTTCTATAGAAGTATCAACTAATCTATTTAGGTCTTCGTTTATTATTTGCGATACTCTTGAGATATCTTAGAAAGGAAATCAATAGTACCATTGCGTATCATCTGCATACAGGTGTAAACGACAGTTTATAACAGGTGAAAATTTTATTACGCCATTTTGCAAATTTCCATAATAATGTTCATAACATTATGGGGCATAAAATGTTTGTGCACGTCCATATTAGAGGGTGTTCTCATTACAAAGGTTTTACTTATGCTATTTCTAGTAATACTATTTTGGGGCAACCAAAAGTGTCTATTTTATAAACGTTCCTTATTAAGAAGGTGTCCAAATTAGTAGATTTTACTGTATTAGAAACTTCAAATGAATTTGAAAGTCTTACTTCACTTTGCGCCGGTCTAAGTAAATGTTTAAGATCGTAAAAGATCTTGCGCGTAAATGCTATCATAATTGTAACACGGTAGCTTCAAAACCACATAAAACGTACAGTAAAAGCAAATTTCGCTTGGAAAAAAGCAGCTACTTTGTAAAACGTCAAACAATTATACTTTGAACATTTTTTTGGTCGCTGCAGTAGATACTTTCACAAATATCATTGTTGACATAGCACCAGTTACGTTTAATTCATTGTGATAGTCAAATATGCTGACCTTAGATGTAACTCCATTATCAAATGTTTATTTGAAATCTCATCTCACTTTGCGCTACACTAGGAGAGTTTAAAAATCGTAATAGGTTATTACACAGAAAGTTTCTCGAATAAAATTCGTTATAATTCCAACAAGACAATTACAAAAAAAATGTAGAAACAAATTTCACTATATTGTCACTATGTAAAACATTAAACACGACAATGTTTCGGGTAGATTATATTTTCAGTGCGAGTCTTGCATGATAGTAAAACTGACAGGAATTGTTTGAGACACCCTGTGTTGTATATACGTTTTATATTGGGTTATTAAAACAATTTGATGTTCTATAGGAAATCTATTTAGGTTTACGCATATTTTACTTCAAAAATTAAAAGGCTAAAATATTATATTTGTGGTTCACGCATTGAGCAGTTTCCAGATTAACACACACTATCATGAAATACCTTAATGTATCAAAATGCAGAATTAGGAATATCATAAATTATCAAAATAAATAGTTCGTTTTAAAGACGAAATTAATCATCGAATTAAAAAATATCGATCTATAAACAACAATTGATATCTAATTTTTAATTATGTGCTCTGTGGGATGTAGATTAAAACTTTCGCTCATACAAAAAACCTAATTAAGCCCACAGCCAAAACAAAAGCTTTTTAATAAGAACCTGTCTTATAAAACTCTTCCCCTTTCTCTTTCGTCTCTTATAGCTTTTACAAGTTATAAATGTATTATAAACGTTGCAGTGGGTTTCAATGTAATTCTAATTAATAACGCATGGGTATGCCAAGTTTAGTATTTCATGGCAACATTATCCAGATGAAGATTTCGGTAAAATAAAGATGTAAAATGGAAGTTTGTCTATTCGGTAATGTAGTTCTTATAAGGTTCAAAAATTACGCAACATCATTTACACGAGATACACTTTTATAATAAATATATCATAATAAATATATGAGTCTATAGATGTAAATTAAAGATAAGAGTATTTACAGTGACTTTTCTGCTAATTAAAGTGACTGAGTTATTTTCAAATATTTGCAAATTCCACATTGGTGCAAAAATTAATGGGTGTCAAGGATACGGTTAGACAATCAAAATTCTTTGACTGAAAAATAGAAATGCTTAAACTTTATTGCACCAGAAAATTGTAAATCTAAAAATATTTCGGATCAGGTTTTTTTGCTGAGAAAAGTGGAGCATGAGCTATGTATATTTCTGAAAAGATCTACATACATCGGCAGAACAAAACATCAACGTACGCGTAAGCAGAGATTTTTCACAAAAAAGTGATTTCATCGATAATCTGCAAAAAGGTATGGAAGGGACTGTTAAATTCATAACACAGAAATCTTACACATATAATAATTACACTAAAGCGATATTCTCTTTGTATTATTAAAACATCGTGCTTATATCTGGCAGTAAAGACAGTTATAGTAAGTAACTGTAGCTGTTAGTTTGAATCTAACGAACTTACTAATTCTAGATCTGTAAGCCTAATTTTTGAATATTTGGTAACTTAGTTCAAAATCAAAAGACCGCAACAAAATTTGTTCGGCATTTGGGTTAATATTGGGTAATAATTCAGTGTCTAATAGAATTGATTTAATGTAACAAATCTAATTTGAATCCGTGTACTTTAAATTATACCGATTAAAGGTTTCCATTCACCAAGGATGCGATGTTATTAAAACAACTTTGACTTGCGGTGTGATTGATTACAATATATGATTGTATGGCGTTTTACGATGTTGGTATAATTTTTACATTTGGCACTACCGATTATTGATGGATGTTTAGGGAAATCATTTATTATTTCTAAATTATTTTATAAAAATCGCTTGTAAAATTTTTTTGTCAATCAATAAATAATATTAGACGAACTTATTCTTTTATAAAATGTTTCCCATTTTTCCGTTTGGTAAACCATAGCAAACCACGTTCTGCGTTTAGAAAGAAAACAAACTAGTTTACATAAATACTAATTCCTTGATTTCAATATTTTGTAATTTGTAATTCCCACTTTCTTTCTACATAAATACGTTGTTAATATAATTATTAACTAGATGAAAAAATAATCGGCGGCGAGAATTAAATACATAAGACATAACAACTTCGTCAATGCTCTTGGTACATAAAGAGCTGATTTTAGTTCATAAATAAAAAGCATGACCATTTTTCCCTTTGAAAATAATTGTTTTAAGAGATTATTTTAGAGATGTATTACATAAAAATTCATAAAAACTGCATGAACTATAAAACAATTAAAATAAACTTGATTTAAAAAATTTTATGTGTCTTAATCAATAACTAAAATATTATACACTATTAATTAACATATATTGTACACCACCGTTCATATGAACATGTATCAATTATACATATTATAATTGTCCTATATTTTTAGTATAAAATTTATTATCTGTAGTTTTCAACTATCATTTTAAGATTAAGACAGAAATACTGTAACAAAATTAAAAAACTGTAGACGATTGCATAAAATATTCCAGAACATTCAATAGAACACGCCAGAAGGTTTCTTCGAACTGAAATAAATGATGCAATCACGAATGATTCATTACTATAACCGATAGCTAAATAAATTGAAAGTCATAGCAATGAGTCATAACATTGGAATTTGTTACATCAACATTGTACCAAATTTTATTCTTTACAACTCTCGAGTTTTTCTAGATTTCTCCTTTCATATAAACAGCAGTTTAGATTCCTCGCTTTTTAGTTTTGCTTGGAATCTTGTATTGTTAAAAGCTATTATAAATAATATAAACGTTTATTATTAGTGTACTGTCAAATAGATATTTAAGTGAATACGTGTAAATAAATAGCTGTAATTTAGTGCATATAAATAAAGACTTTTAAACAATTAACTAGTTTCGTTATAACACATATCTTAAAATTTCACAGTTTGTAGTCATGGTAAAACAAAGGTTTGAATTATTTCGAAATACCAAATCTCCAATCAGCAAAAATGCTGCACCAACCATTTACTATTTTAAATTTTTCATAGGTGAAGATTCTAAAGCTTGGACTTTCTCATGTCCAGTAACTACAATTTTATGGGACTTTACCAATGTTTGAACACAACTTTAAAACAAACAAAATCGCTTTCCTAAACGAAATTCTAATCTGTGCATGACCTTTAACCTCGAGAGTGTGAACACATTTTAAGCTATACGGATAGATTTTCTTTTCCTTATAAATTCGACTTGATAAACATTTTAAGGTGGATCATATAACATTTAATATTTATGAAGTAACATTAAGCTTATTACAGTTAAATAAAAGCTTTGAATGTAAGCCAATTATTTACTTACAACTGCTGTATGATACTTATGGTTCTTTGTTTGTTATAACGTTATGAGTTGTGATTTATTTATGTAACAAGCTTCGAAAATGTTAAATATTAAGTGTTATATGGTCAGCATAAATTCACCTGTACTAATATTAAAGTTACTTTTTCGGCAACTTAAATTAATAGCAGCATTAAGCAGATGATGACATTTTTTTAGCTTTTCCTTGTTGACGATTGAATTACTATCGTAAATTTTTTTTACTAATTTTCTTAAACCTCCTTTCGATACCGGCGCGATGGAACCCTATCAAATTTTATTTTATCAAATAAATTCTTTGTTGTACCGTAAACATCGCTAATGTTAAGCTTTATTTGAATGGACAGATACGAACACTTTGCACTTTAATATTCATCATAATTATTATGACTGTGATTTATTTACTTACAAGGGCTGTATCTCCGCTGTCAGAAACCGATTTGAATAAAACTGCGCACATACAAAACATGGCAAACAATGTATACCTCCCTTGTTATCTGTGGAAAACTCCAACTCTCAAAGTTGGGGTAAAAATTCATTTTTATTTATTATCAGAGCTAACGAGAAAAAAAAATTAATTGACACTACTCTTTAGTATTAAAGAGTTTCCAATGACGCATATGAGGGAGTTATTAATTCATAACTTCCGCTATTATAATTATAAGTAAATCATAATGAAGTGACAAATAAAATCTTGTATGCGCCACTAGACTTACTAGATGATAATGCCCATCGTAGCTCTTCTGGCGTTATTATCCATATAACTCCCTTATTGCATAAATAGCTATTTTGTCTTATGGTAGTGAAAGAGCGAAATCTGCGCTGAAGGAATGCTTATAACTTCAAATGCATAAATACGGAGTACCTTTTTAGTACTGTTACCCAATTTTTAATGTCTGGTAATTTTTTTCTAAAAAAAAGGCGATTTTGTTTTGTGACACAAAGTTGTTCGCGCTACTTAACCGGTATAGATCCGGTAGTGTGAGTTGCATCTCTCTGAGCTGTGTAAAATTTTGTACCGTTTCACGTAGTTTTACAAACAAAATATCGTTTACCCTAGAACAACCAGTTTTCATTCTTGAACAATATTTTGCTACAAAATTGTAGGTGAGCATAAAAGAATCATTCCAAATTATATTCATTGGTGTTCCTCCGCCAGAAAAAATGTCAATTTCTAGGTTAGCAAAACGATTTCGAGAGATACGTAGTGTTTGCGAGAGACAACGTAGTGGCCGATCATCTCCTAGGTCCCCAGACCTCACATCTCCTGACTACCTTTTGTGGGGCTACATTAAGTCCGAGGCCTTCAAAAATAATCCTCACACTATTGATGAACTTAAAGCTAATGTTACAGACTTAATCACGAATGTTTCCAGTGGAACTCTTAAAAAGGTTTCTTCTAACATGCTGAAAAGAGCCCGAGCGTGTATAACCGCAAGGGTTGGGCATTTTGAGCATATTCTTTAAAAACTATTTGCAACTATAAGCAATAATACCTTTTTATTAAATCTCTTTTGTAAGTAACAAATATGTTTTTTATTACACCTAAATTTCCCTTCATAAATTACATTACAAATTGGGTAACAGGACTAAAAGGTCACTCTGTAGTATTTAAACTCATGGTTGCAACTAGTGTCTACTTTTAAAGCTACAAGTTATTTTCAAATAACTCAAAAGAATCTTCGACAGGCTCTCACACAAGAAGACCATCGCTGAATTTGGACTGGCTGCAAATAATAAAAAACACGCTTTAAAATAGTTCTATTCGCCAACAGCTTTTGATAATTATTACAACATGGTACAAGTATATGTTAATGACAACTTTTCAATTTCGTAATTTCGTTACTTATCCTACGACGTACCACGACATTAAATTACATGACTTACTAAAAAATATAATTGAAGGAGCAACTAAAGATACTCTGTTCAATATTGAACATGATATTAGTTTAGAATTCGATTATATGGTTAAACGCATGTTTACAGAACATGCCGAACAATGATTTGTTGACAATGATGCCCGATCCACGGGAAAGTCAAAATCCAATATTTATAAGCAGTAAGAAGAAATCAGCACGCCTTACATCCTACTCATATGGAAAGACAAAGGATGTCGATAAAGTTTAAGCTGTAAAATAGTGCAAGTGTGGCGAGAAAAGACGATTAAATTTGGAATCCGTTCGCAATAAATTTAGGCGAGTAAAGAACAGAAACCAATTATATAAATGGGAAAAGAAATTTAAAGTTTACAATTGCAGCAATGTTAAAAGAAACTATATTGAATCTGGGCCCAAAAGTGTATCAATGACTATATCAAGCAAAAAAAATCTGGTGTGAGCCAGCACACGACTTCCTCTTACGCACATAGATATGGAAAAAGTATCCACAAATGATTAAATTATTATTTACGTATATTTTGGAAACGATAATTGTAACGGACACCCATCCAAGTTACTAGCCACGCAAAAACTTGCTTAACTTAAGAGATTACCCCGGATAACGCGCTTCAACGAATTTTTTCAAGAAAAGCTCTAAGTTCACGGAAAAGGATGTCAAAGACATAAGAACCGTAGCAAGTTTCAAAAAAATTGTTCAAAATGTTTTCGAGAAAAACGCAAAGAACTTAATAATCTCAAGAATAAAGTGGTACTTGCGTTCATTTGATTCTAACTAAATTCTAGAAGTCTCATGTGCAGAAGATAAGAAACTTAAATATAAAATTTAAAAAAATCGTGAGAGCCGATTTCGGGAAAATCTCGAAAAACCAAAAAATGACAAGCGTAAAGTGGCAGTTCCGGTTATTGAATTTTAATGAAATTGTTACAGTCGCGCGCGACAATGGATATAAAATTTTGTTTATCTACGATTTTTCGTTTTCGCGCGCGCGTCCGCACGCACGCACGCACGAACGCTCACACGCACGCACGCACGCACGCACGCTCGCTCGCACGCACGCACTCTCGCACGCACGCACTCTCGCACGCACGCACGCTCGCACGCACGCACGCACGCATGTACCCACGCTCGCACGCATGCACGAACGACGCACTCACATACACATGCGCGCGCGTGCACACACACACACACACACACACAACAGACCAAGTTTAAAAAAAATGTTTTTGGGACTCAGGGGCCCCCAAAACATGTATTTTCACTAAAATTTCGTCATCGAAAATTTTGTACGGAAACAATACTTTATACCATAATTGATATAGGTAAGAGAAAGTAATAAGTTTTTTGGCTTTCAAAAGTGGAAAATTAAGAGCTAAGTATTTTATAGGCACGTTTCAAAACGAAAGAGCATTTACAACTTCTATATGTTTATACGTATATTTCGGTTTTCGAAAAATTATGTTCCAACATTACCTGATTTAATTTTGATGTCAACTAATGATATTAATCTTTATTTAAGAAAGAATTTTATAAAACAGTAATGATTAAGTCGCAATCAGTTAACATCACCGCGGTTTGAAGGTACAATGTAATATGTTCGATATAAAAGTTGATTTTAAATTAATTACCTACTTATTATATGAATTCTATAGAATATGATTTTCTTACAAGCAGATATTAATTCACAACCATCATGTGATATGTGTGGTGCTGCGGTTGTAATAAGCTGTATGTAGATGATACAAAAATGCATGTGCCTAAAATATTATTTTGAAGCATACCATTACTGCAAGAATCATCAACCGTACCCTAATTTGTTGATATCAAGAGGACTCATATTGTCATATATTATGTACTTACTTTTATATTTATTTATGGTAATTTATAATATAACATAAAGATATTTATACACATTATCTATTTATTAAATGAATTTACCGCTATCCTCGTCAATTTTTAATTATACAAGCACATATCTACTCTTTAAACATTTATATTAAATATATCATAATTGTTTAATAGAATTAAAGGTATTTATAACTACCTTAATGAAGAATTTATTGTTATATTTTTAAATTAATTTGTTTAACTTCCTAAGAACTTTGTAAAACAACGTATATTATTTGAAGCTTGTTGTAATAATCGTGAAAAACCGCTGACGAGTATAAGTACTTCACTAGTAAAATATTCACCAGCATTCCTTCATATTGTTTGTAGCCAGTGTAATAGTCTTTTTTTCAAGAGCGACCGATTTTGCAAGTTGCATCTATTTTCACCTATTTTCGCGCCGTTAATTGTCAAGTGTGCTTTGGGTTGCCGTCTTTATTCATTTTCATTCGCGGGAGTGTTATCTGATCCCTTAGTGTACCGAAGAGCATTGTGTGTTGGTTATTGGTGGAAGACGCACGTATTGGTTCCCTTCCGTCAATCACGACAACCTTTGTGGTTGATTCTTTTTTTCTTGGGATAAAACACCTATATTTTTAGGGTGAGTAGGCACCCCCTTGGCTATGTGCAAGGTCGATTGATCAATTTCTATTTATTTATTTTCTAGTGTTTTAAGTATGGATTTCAAAATGCCCATAGAATTTGAGAATTCGTCGGCATGCTGGTAACGTCGATTGCTTCTGGATGAGCCCGAAGCTCCGCCTTAGAGGGTTTTCTTTCGCCATGGTCCACCTGATGTCTCTCCTTACTAGAGCCGCTCCTTTGGTCCGATTCTACACGGCCATAGTACGGCGATCCACGGCCCTGTGAAAGACGCCCGTTCGGTAACTTCGAGGCGATGATCTCCAGGTACCAAGGATAGAATTCGTTTTTTCCTTTCGCTGAGAACTTCTGCCATCCAGGTCAGTTTACATTAACCTTTCTACTGGCATACGCCGAAGATGGCGTAAACTCATTACGATTTGAGACCTGCGAATTGCTTACTCGCGTTCCAAACATATATTCGCTACAGTTTATTGTTTTGTGCTTTAGTAACTTAATTCCAATTGATAATTATAATTGTTTAATTTTGCCTGTAAATTTTCTGCTAGTAATTTTGAAACAGGAATTAATAACTGCTTTATAATATTGAAATTCGTTCTTTAATGCAACGATTTGTTATTTACGCTCGACGCTGAATGTATATCACGAGCACGGCCTCAAGTTTCCTGAAGCGTCGTGTGTATACTTACACGGCCCCCTAACATCAACTTACTTTAATACTTTTGCTTATTGTTTTAAATATATTTTTATATGTTACGATTTATGTAAAGGCGTTCTTGGATGAACTAAATTCAGTTAACTACGTACGAATTTTAAACATTTATTTATGTTTTGTTTTAAAATCAAACCATTCATCACTGCAGTGAAGACTGCCAATGTAATTGATTTATTTGCCAATTCCTTTTTTGGTAGATTCTTTGATTGCAAATAGACGTTTTGCGTTCAATTTAAATTAGAATAATTAAGTTCACGAACACCTAATATTTTCTCCCTTTTCAAATCTGTATTATAAGTTTAGCTTTGACCATGAGCAGTGTGAGATAATGAGGCTCGATACTAGAACTTTGCAGTTCACACATGTCATTTCAGCTTGAGGTCCTGTCACAAGACGAAATCGCAATAACGCATGTGGCAGAAACACCAGTGTTTTAGCAACGGCTGGAAAAGCTACAGTGGAGCGAGGCGTGGTTCTCTTGTACTGCGAAGCTAAACACTGTCGGGAAAATAGGTCTAAATCGGTAAAATATGGGCGCCACTGTTTTC
>JAHWXV010067844.1:0-10802 GCA_024586415.1 Phrixothrix hirtus | reverse complement strand
GTGCGACGCAAACGACCGTATCTGTGGGCAGCAAAATCTTGGCAACTCCATCACGACAACGCACCCGCTCATTCTGCGCATTTAATTCAGGCTTTCTTAGGCAAAAACAACATTCCTGTGGTTCGTCAGGCTCCCTACTCACCCGACATGGCTTCGTGTGACTTTTGGCTATTTCCCAAGCTGAAAATGCTGCTGAAAGAGATCCGATTTGAGTCAAGAGAATACATCATTCGGAATGCGATGGACTGGTTGAACACCATTCCAACAACTGCGTTCCAGGTGTGTTTCCAAAACTGGTGGAAGCTCTGGGTGAAGTGTGTGTATCACCAAGGTGACTACTTTGAAGGGTATTCAAGTTTCGGACCTCCAAATTAATAAATATATGTATGCCGACCAAAGGTTCGATACTTTTTGAACACACCTCGTACATACAAAAACGCTTCACGCATGTAAATTTTTGCCACATCTCGAGCAAATAGTGCTTGGCCACCAATAACTACACACATTCAATTGATCATATGTTGTAAATTTATGCTGTCAGGCGAATAAATGAGTTCACATTAGTCGCTTTAGTTTTCTTTGTATGTAACATTAACCTTTATTTTCATCAGACAATTGCGTTAGCGTTTCGATAACTTGTTTAGGTACTCGCCAGTTCCGGATCATTGTTGACGGTTGCAGCTGGATTTGGAGCTTTACAGTATATGACCTTTTAATTTGTTATTTCTTAAACCATCAGATACCCTTCCTTTGCTTTAGTGATTATCGATCGTATAACTTATATGTGGTAGATCCGTCATTATTGGATCCACTCACATAAAAGAACGGAACACGCTTTGTGCCCCTGAGGTTGTCAAAGTTGTTAATTTTCCTGAATTAGCTAGTTTGCTCCGGCCACCATAGTGGAAATTGAGGGGTTCTATATTTGCGATGAAATAAATTAGGCAAAAATTCAGAAACGGTAAACAAGTGTCAAAATTCGGAGAAAAAGTCGGAATTAAGGGCGCCATTTTGTTTTTAACGATGAAGGGAAAAAATCAACAGGTCTGCAGTTATAGAAGTCGGGAAAACAAAGAACCCAATCTCCGAACCTCTTGATCGAGAATTGTATCAGTACGTACTTACTATATGGTGATTTTCAGATACGCTGCTGGGCTGCTCCTTCGATCAGGTTAAATCTGGACGTACTATCTAAAATAGGTTATTCACTTAAAATTAACTAATACCTGAAAGAAAGCACGTGTTACTATAACTACGGGTTTACATATATAAAAGAATAAGATCTGTACTTAAAGACTGAGTGTAATGATAACGAAAAGATGTGATTTACAGTTAACAATTTACATGTCTCCCCGGAAGGGAACAAAGGATGCAACAATTTTCTAAACCTAAATCAAGGGACCCTTTTTTTATTATTACTACTAGCGGAACTAAATTTAAAATGAATAAGAAATATTGGCCCTATGGCCTCGATAACATGAACAGTTAAAACTTAAAGCTTTTGTCTTTTACTTATGATAATAACTAACTCGTCTTGAATTTATATGTGATCGATTAATTTGTCCCAGCAGAGTTTACTTAACGAGGGGATGGAGATCGGTGGAATTTAAAGAATGGATGTATCACTTACTTTGTGGCTTGGAGACCTTGAACTTCCTGAAGGAATCGAAAATAACAACCATACTACCCAGGATATTCTACTTATCTTACGCCACGTAGAACCATGTCGCATTCTAACTCTTTCATTACGAATCGACAGGTAATTGAAGTTGATACTTTTACAATTCACTCTGGGCGTAAATAGACTAAATTTCCACCAATTTGACCCCCTGGATACTACTTGGGCAACTCTTAGAATGTTTGTTCTAAATATAGTCTGCGCACGCACTGCTGAACTTAACCTTTCAACACTCCGGTCTCTACTGTCTGATAATCGAAGGTTTATCTTTGAAATTGAAGGAGGAAGACGAGAGGAATTAACGTTTATTTTTAGACTTGAAAGCATCTCATGGGAATTGCTGAAGTAATATTTTTAAGAAAAATGCCCTATGTTTTACAAAGCGTAACCTGGGATTTTTGAATTTTAATAATTGTTTTTAAAATGGAATTGTACAATTTACAAATTTATGGTTGTAATTCTGGCATACAACTGATACTCGTAATTCACCAATTAGAGTTTACTATTACTATACGAATGCACCTACCGGGTGTTTCCAAGAATTTCAGATGCGCTTATAAATTACTAAGCTCAATGCATTAAAAGGAATTATCTGACGTAAATGTGTGATGCATTTTGTTTTGTACTAAAATTCCCGCCATAGTACTTGACGTAAATATTACATTAATGAGCAGATATTCTACGAAGACCAAAATCTTTCTCCAAATTGTGACAAGGGGATATTACCTTCCCAAAGTAAGTGTATATGTAATATGAAGAAGTATGAGATAATCATAATCGGAACAGTTGCATCTTTAAAAAATTTTCCCGCGGGCGGGGATGAAACCCACGATTTCTGGATAGATCCCAGCCACTTTACCATCTAAGCTATGGAGGATTCGGTACAGGCTCGATCGAAGATCGAACAAGTAATTTCCTTCCGAGTATTTTGGGGCGTCAAGACTTTTGCACCATGTTTTTTGAAAGGAAGAACTGTGAATGCCGAAAGATATTGCGACACGTGACTCAGTTGAAGCCAATCCTCAACGTAGAAGCAAATGCTACGAGGATCACCTAGTCTTGAAAGTAAATAAATATCACTGTAAATGCTAATATGTCGTAGTATGTTACGTTTTAATAGTTATTGTGAAAAATTTTATACATCTACGTCATATCATTGCTTTCTTGTCTATTAGTTTTTTTACGAAAGGCGAGTTTAGTTAAATTTTAGCACCACAGTCTAAAGAATTCACAGACTAAGAATTACATATGAAAGGGTGCTAGCGATGTATGCTGAAAATGGACGAACCTTATAGCAAATAAAAAACTGGTAAAAATAATTTCGTGATTATCGTCGTGAATCAAGGGAAAATCATGCAAAATCAGGCAGTTGAAATCTACACCCAATCGTAAAACGTGCAGAAATGTAGAATCGGTGGTTTTTGAAAACCAACGCTTGAAAGTAATGGAGATCGCTGTAGCGTTGAAAATATTCGAATCAAATGTTTTACCCATTTTTCATGAAAACCTTGAGATGAGGAATGTTGTCAGCCATGTAAGAAAAACAGAAGATTAAAGCTAGTTTCACTAATAGGAAAATGAGACCAAGCAGGAATTAAATGCAGTGGGTTTATAAGGGATCACCGTCTCTAAAAAGTGTCGAACACAAGCATTTGAAGGAGAGTTTTTTGGGACCACTGGGATATATTTTTAATCAATTGTATAGATGAAGGTAAGCTAATTACCAGCGGTACCAATTCTATCACAACTATGAAGCTATTGTACTATACAGGAAAAGATTGACAGCTGACGTGTTCACAAAGCGTAAGCTTTTTAAACTTTATTGCTAGACTATCCAGAATCTATCTTCAATGTGGCCTCCATTGAATACTGTTTACTGAGAAATTTAAATATGCCAAGTAGTCGCTTTTATTCTGACGAAGAAATTCTACGAGCGAGAAAAACCTTCTATTCTAAGGAAATTCTATATCTTGGAAAAGTGGAAAAAGTACGCAGGGATAGGCGATGATTGTTGAAAGATAAAAGATAAAACGCGCTCTGAGTCTTTTTTTGCTAGGTAGATTATTGATCTAATGTCTTTCATAGTATCAATTTCAAATGCTACTAGACTATGTCGTATGAACGATCTTCCAACAGTTTGGACTTCGTTTGACGATTGAAAAAGGTGAGAAGGAAAGCGATAAAAATATATCGATACCTTTATGCCTACTTTTACAATTTAAGGCGTTTGATTCTACAATTTATTGTACATGGTGACCATCTCGGCATTTTTTGAATGACTCTTGGAGTACTAGAATATTTATTCTTTGCCTCTGTTGTATTTGATGGTTTGCTTTGGGAGTGGTGTGCCGCTTCGCGGCATTTCCGGTAGATCGATGTTGTTTAATAACCCAAGATCTCGAGGATCTCAGGTAGTTTGCCTATTGTGGATGCTACCCCTTCAGCAAACGTGGTGGCTTGTTTTGTGGCGTCGACTATTATCTGTCCTATCTTTACAACTTGGTCGACGCTGATTTTGGTGGTGGTGGAGGCGTGGCTCTCTTCGTTGATAGGTTCTGTTGCGTTCTTAACTACGCTCGTATAGGAAACTCCTGTGTGTGCGCGATTTGGCGTTGTTGTGGGCGGTGCTGCTTCAGATTTCCGCAGCTTTGGAAACGCCGGGAAACCTCTATAGTTCGCGACGTGGTCGTTTCCGCAATTTGCATATTTCGCGAGAGTGTTTCGCGGTTTTTCGCATTCCGCGCTTGGGTAACCTTGACCGCACTTCACGCAGACCGGTGCTGCACTTCAGTTTCGCTGGTTGTGCCTATGCTTTTGTCACCGGTGGCACTGGATAGATTGCCTTTTGTTGCGCGGAAACTCCATGGTGATTACTAGGCTGAACCGAGCCTTTAGGCCGTACACTTTCTTTCCCTCCGGCAATTTTTGGAGTGCAGTGCTGGGAGATCTAGCCGCTTGAGCTCCTGGAGGACGTCTTCTTGCTTGATGAAGGCCGGGATGCCTCGAATTATCACACGGAGCGGTTTCTCTTCTGGAAAGAGATATGTATGATACTGGAGCCCTTCTTCTGTTAGGAATTTGGTAATCCCCCTGTAATCTTCTGCTGTTTCTGGGTAGATCGTTATCTCCAGGTTGGTGTTTTGGCTCTGGCGATTTTAAGGCCTTTATCTGTAAGTGTTTGACAGATCGATGTCCATTTGTCTGCCTGCCTTACGATGACGGGTGGGATGACAACTTGGTTGACATTAAGACATTTAACGTAAACCTTGGCAGAATGGTATTTGATACTGCAATAAACCCACCGCTGTTAAACAGAAGGGACCTAAGTTACAGTATCAGTCGAGCCGCAGGAGCAAACGAAAGACACTAGTGCACTTCTCGAGAGCTCCGTGCGGACTCTATTCCTATTCTATTCATTGTACATGGTGGTCCACCTAAAACAGCTTAGAGGCGTTTTGACCTAGCCCGGACATGTAGATTTTATTTTTTAGGTATATAACTTTTCAGCAGTTAGGTACTTGTTAAACAAAAGTTTTAATTCTATTTGTTGTTTATTCTCTGTTTTAATAACTGCTATACTGGAATTTTTATTATTCTGCTGTCTATCAATTATGGTTTATTCGATTGCAAAAAATGGATATGAAATTTGCTACCCAAATATTTTATTATGCGGTGGTATCTGCAATTAAAACTGCTGCATAATCGCACGAATTGAGAGGTAACACAGCAATAAACACCTCAGAATTTATTGACAAATAAATAACACATACGATTCCTTAAATAGTAAAGTACTTCATGACCACAACGTCAATAAACTGTTAGCAGCGAAGACAATCTTCATAGTGGCCATCAATTATTCAAAAATATTGAAGTGTTTGTAAGCAGAAAGATCGAAGAAATATATATTTCGCTGGACTTTACAGTCAAATATTTTTGTTGTAGCAGCAAGGAATGGATTTACCTATTAACAGGTTATCTACTTTAGAATTGTTTGGAAAATTTCTTTTCCGTTGTTAGAAACTGAGACGGTTATAACTCAACACTAACAGTGAAATAGTTTCGCGTTGCTTTCAAACATAATATGAACATTCAACTACAATTAGCCATAGAATCTAAGAATTGTGAAATCGATACCACGGATTCCTTTAATTTGAATACGCTAAATAACAGTAAAGATAATGCCGAAGTTGAAGAAACGCTCTGTTCCGTTGATGTTAATAAAGAAAATGAAACAAATTAAACATTAGGATCTTGTTATAATAAGTATGTGGTGAGCTATTTGACTTTTAAATTATTAAAGCTTACAGAATGCGAAATTTGTGATAAAAATTTAATAATACATGAAGACCTAGCAATTGAAAAGGCGCATTAGTTTTATTAAACAAAAGCTGTTCGTGTTCCGGAGTTATAAAATTATTACGGCACAAAGACGTTTTGCGACTATAAGGGTACAGATAGTGTATTTCCTGAACCTGCGATGTTGAACCAGTGAGCACACAGTGGAGTAGGGGGGGTTCAAGGTTGGCTATTAAGATATCTGGGCTAACTTCATGAACGTCGTTGTATTGACAGAGGAAAAATCACACCTAGAGGGCGCCACTTCGTTGGGGGACATTGGGATTACAAAGGGAGAAAAGGAGAACGAAGATTTCACTTCCTTAATCCGCATTGCGAGAAAACCGTGAAGTACTTACTAGATGGATGTTGACCAGTACGCCACGGGTGTATCCTTCGATCAGGTCAATCGCAGACTTACAATTCGTTATATCTACTTTAAATTATTTCTAATAATTTGTTGGAAGAAAAGAATGGTTACTTATCCTAAGGTCCTTATAATTAGGAAATAATAAAATCTGAATTCAGTAAATTTTTATAATGAATAATTTGTGGTATAAAAGTACAATTCACTAGAAAGAAATCAATTCAGTTAAAAGAACATAGAAGAACGGCAATTTAAACATTCTTTGATTAATAACTAAGTTCAGTGACCCTTGGGGTACTATGGTTTATAATTAATATAAACTGAACAATAAACTCAATCTAAAAATTTGTGGCTGTTACTTACTAAAAGCTAAATTTATTAACGATTCGAAACAATATTTATAAAAGTATCTCAATGTCTATCCTTAACTTGATCGAAATGCCACTCCAGCAGTTTTTATGAAAATAAGGCTGTTGTACAATCCGAGATAAACAATAAAGCTTGCGGACTGCGTGGTGGTGAATTTATAGTAAAAGTCCGGAAGTCCGGAGACGGAAGGTCCAAATGAAAGAGAGAGAGAGAGAGAACGGTGACAACGTTTTCGGTTCAAGATGATTTCGTACCTTGCTTGTACGTCCCAATTCGTCCTTAACCGTTTCATAGAGAACTAACGTGGTAAGATGATGATTGACTCCAAATACAATCCGTCTTAAGGCGTTAAATGTCGAATTTCCACAAATTCATTCCCTAAAGAAACTTAGAATTGTCTAACTACTTTATTTTCTAATATTTCTACCAAAAACCGCAGCGCGATCCCTTTTTTTTTAAGTACGCGTGTACTTAATTAAGAAAATGGAAGTGCTGTTTTCTCCTACAGTGTCTAGCTTATATTTATTTCAGAAACATTTCTTTCGGAAGGGGAGAAGTAAAGCGGGAATTGTTGATAACCATTCTTAGAAGGTTATGTATGTTTGAATATTTGCTGACGTAATAGCTTTCACCGCAGCCTTGTTACATTGTATTCTAGGGAAGTTTCAATTAATTTTCATTTTAAAACAAGACAGAATTTGAACCGTTATTTTGACTGGATTAAGCATAGCTTTGAATATCTAATTTTACGTTATTATTATTACAATATGTCGAGGTGTTTCCAAATGTGCTCGCAATTATAAGTATACATTATGATGTACAGGATGTCTCTAAATAATTTATTATTATATTTGACCAAAATTTAAGACACGCTTACAAAGTGTTTAAAAAGACCCAAGAAAACGTTTTCTAATATTATCAGCTTTTTAACAAAACAGTTCAATCGTATTTTTAACAAATATAAAGTAAACCAAGTTTGTTCCACAGATTCAAAGAAAATTATTAAAATCCTTGATAACTTGTTGCTTTGGAATGATGTTAAAAATTCTGCATCGTGCGAAAGTCACGAGTAACAAAAATTATAATTATTCATAAAAATTAAATTTTATCACAATCTAAAATGAGAGTTTGAAAAGTTTAATCAAAACCAACAAATAAAATATGCCAAACAAGCCACATAGAAATGTAAGAATTTTTTTCGTAAAATATATCGGAATATAAAAACACAGGAGAAATGTCGAGGAATTAAATTAGTTTCATATATTTAGAGACGCATAAAGTTGCTGTATTGAAACGTTTGTACTTCAATCCCTTAATAATACTAATAATAATAATGATTTATATGTGAAAAGTAATAGATATTACATACACATGCATTATTATTTAACAAGTAAATTATTTACGTTATTCATATGTTAAATTGGATCACTGCACGTTATCAGATGGTTTTTTAAGTTTTTTAAACGACGGCTATGTAAATGATCTTATCTATAGTGGTAAGGTATTATATAGCTTCAATGGTAAATAGTTGGGCCTATTTTGCGCCTTGGACAACCTATAATACGGATGGTATAATTTATTCTCACTTCTAGTGTTATAATTATGTATGTTAGAGTGTGACGAAACTTGACATGTTGTCAGCCCTTGCTGCAGTTTGTAAGACTTTAAGTAATAATAATTTGATAATCACGCACTACTGTGAACATTACGTATTTATGAAATTTAATTAAAGTAGGATTTCATTTAAAATCAGTAAGAAATCATTTTCCTAAGGAGTAAATAGATTAAAACAGAAAAATATTTAGATTCACCTCGTATAATATATAAAATTATTCATTTTAAGAATATATAGTACAAATTTATGATATTTGTATCCTCACAGACGGTGAACTCAGCGTTGACGTTTGATTAAACAGTTGAAATATAAGTAACGTACGGACCAAGGTGGCCCGAATGTCACGAGCCCGTATAAAAATTACATAAGCAACTACACAATTAAGTAATGAGAGAACCTTGTTTAAAAATTAATTGTGCAACAAGACGGATACAAAACGCTCCTAGATGTTCGACACCAATATCGAGGTCGCGAAATATGCAACCCCAGGGTTCTCAGGGGGGAAATCGAAAGTTAGTTAATTATCTGCTTTTAAGCGATACAGTTCGCGGAGAGTAAAAGTTACCTTGAATAGTGCTTTGTGTCTTTAATTTTTAGATTTTGAAACCGTCTTTGTCAAATTTTATTAAACCACTAGACCAATGGTATCGAAGTCGGGTTTCCACAAATAATTTGGTCTTTTGAATTTGGCAAGATTTAGGCAGGTACGGTTCCGTATACTTCTACTCGAGAAGGGGCTTCATTTAAATTTGGACGCAAAGGATGGCTTTTTTCGTAAATCCATCGACTTTAGAAACACCAAAATAGTAAGTGCTTTCCACGAATTTTTGTCTACTGGGTGTGCACCTAATACGCAGAAGTCTAATATCTACGTTAATAAATGATATAACTTGAATTTTTTTTGTACAGTGTTTCCTAATTCCTTAAAATGCACAAACTGAAAGTAGTTTGATATATACAGGGTGTTCAGCTGTCCATGGGTAGAGAGCAACTTTCTTTTATTAAATGGCACGCTATAGTTTTTATAAATTCAGTGAATTTTATATAAAAAAATAAAGGGTACGTTATGTATAACACAAGTATGAAAATATTAATAGTTTTGTAGATAATTCGAGAAAAACTATTTTTCCCTATTTCCGTCACTTCTAATCTGGAAAATATTTACGTTATGTGAATATTTAAATAAACAATCTTTTGGGTAATTGAAGACTAATAATGGTTCTTTCGAAATGCGTATCAAAAAGTGTAATAAGACATACAGGGGATGAAAAAATTCTTAGCAAACCTGGGAAACGAAAATTAAAGAAATCTACACTATTTGAAATGGAATACCCTGTATATTATTGACCCATATGATGCACTACTAAGGCCTCTGCAAGTTTATCATACCTTTCCCTATACCTAAGTTGTGACGTTTTAGAGAAAAAACATATTTTTGTGAAAATGTTACTTTTTGTCATGGTTGTTGGCATAGTAAGGGCCTACCATAAAAGTTAAAATATTTTGACAGACAATAATTGTTCATTTAAAGTGATTGTTATAATAAATCATGAATTATTCTAAAAAAAATTAATAGTTATGGTGTATGCTGCAGGGGAAGCTCATGATAATTGTTTGTTAGCAAATTGTACTTACAAGGCGAATAATCCAGATCTGCAACGATATCCAAGAACTGATTGTTTTGAACAAGTTAAAGAAAGATTTGAAAGAACGGCAAATGCTAATTATGAAAACACTACCAGGGCACATGAATGTAGCAATGAAAATAGTCGAATACATATTTTGGCTTCAGTTGTAGAAAACTTAAATGTTAGTGTAAGAGAAATTAGGAAAGAGATAGAAAGTTCGAAGAGCCTAGTAAATAAAGTTTTAAAAAAATTTAAATTTCACCCGTACCACATCGGATACCATCAGACACTGTCAAATGAAGATTTTTAAATCGTCTACAATTTTGTAATTGGGCGGATGAGAAAATTCACGAAGATCTAAATTTATTTTCTAATGTTTTGTTTACCGATGAATTCTCGTTTTCAAATAGCTGTAGATCCAACGGACACAATTTCCACTATTATGCCGATCATAATCCAAGCTTACTAAGAGAAGAGAATCATCAACATAGGTTTAAAGTGAATACGTGTGGTTGGAACATGTGGGGAATACATAGTGGGACCTTATTCTTTTGAAGCTAATTTAAATAGAGATATGTATTTAAATTTTTTACAAAACGAATTGCATAACTTTCAAAAACATATTACTCCTGATTCCTTCAACAGGCAATGGTTTCAACGTGATGGTGGCCCTCCACATTCTACATTACTGGTAATATTGTTTATAAATAGGGGAGGAATATATGCAAAGTGCATATATATGCATTTTTTGCATATTTTGTAAATTTTATAATGAAATGCATATTTTTCACAAATTATTATTTTATGAGC
>JAHWXV010067836.1:0-20734 GCA_024586415.1 Phrixothrix hirtus | reverse complement strand
GTTTTTCGGACTCAGGGAGCCCCAAAACGTGCATTTCCACTAAAATTTTGACATCGAAAATTTTGGACGAAAACAATACTTTCTCTATTCTATATTTCATTTAAGCTTTAATTCCTTGTGATTAAAAGTGTCGCTTTAGTTTTAAAAGCAAGTGACTAAATGGGGCGTTTTAGTCCAGGTAGTGCAAAAAATATTTTTTTATTTCTTCCTTCATAAATATAAATTTTATCACAACCTAACTGAACTTACTTTATTTAAATCTGAAAATACTACTAGTAATTTGTTGGTATGTGAAAGCCAATTGCTTTAGCCAATCAACGTAACGTAAGGTTTTATTCCTTTTTAAAATTTAATATAGGCATTCAGCAATATCTCGATGATTCAGGCTTCAAAATACGGAACTTTTATAATTTGTACTCATATACAAGGTCTCCACGAAATAAGGAGTAGTACATTAACAGCAAACACTTCTTTGCATGAATAACATGTTCTTAAAATATATACAATTAAGGTTTTAAACCCCATTCGGGTTGTAAAGTTGGACTATTGCATGCGGCAGGAAATAACTGGTTGTTTGCACTTTTAAACCTTAACATTTTTATAGAATTCACATCATATTTAGGTCATTCATAATTTGTATAGTTCATTATGTAAGGCGTTATGCAATTGGTATAATATTTATATATGAGAAAACAGGTAGATTTTGAATGCAATCTAGGCATCTTTAAAAAATATACATTTTTAGCCATAAACTGGTAACAGTCAGCTTTACATAGACATTGGACATAAATATTTTCCTCGCGTTTAATTTTTGCGAAATATTCAAATTCGGATTGATGTTTACAATAATTCATTTCACAGTAGTGATGTAAACAGAAAAATTTATCTAAGATAACATTTTGCTATACATTATTTTCTTATATTAATTTACAGAAGAAAACGCAAATATGCGATGGTAACATTCCTTACAGAACAAACTTAAAGGAGTATCTGCGAGAGGTAATTTGATATAAAATAAACATAACAAAATTTTCTGAGTTGAAGTTAAACGTAGGCCAACAGTTCCGTACTTGTAATAAATTTTTATGCGACAATTTCCTAAAATTCCCTTACAAATTAGATTAAAATTGTTTACCAATTGTGTTTATTTACACGTATATTGAATAATACTCCTAGTTTCCTGGACACCTCGTAGATAAAAATTCTTTACATTAAAATAAAATGGATGTATTTACAGTCTTTATTTAAGTATACAGTATGTTATTGCTGTGTTTTAGTGACACTGATAATTATCATAAATGATGTGGTAAGTTTATAAATACCGTCGTGAAGCTGGCTCCTATCATATATGAGTTAAACAGTTAACAATGCTCTGATGTGTTCGTCTGTCTATTATTTGTACCTTGCAGTATCAAGACTTTTGTATATATCGCCAAGATAGAGTGGATCGATAAAGAAACTCGTGTTGCAATAATAGTATTGTATATATGGATACAGCAAACATTTTTAGATTATTGCAGCTATTAACTACAACTTTTAAATTTGTTCGAAGCGCTATTGAACGATTCAGAAAAACTAGAAGTATTGAAGGCCATCAAAGATCTGGACGTAGGATGACACGTTCTCAACAAGCCATAAAAGTTTTATAACGAGAATTTCAAGAACTCCTGTGCGAAAGTTAAATATCTTGCATAAAGGTTTCCAAAATGACCTAAGTTAAGAGTGTGTTGATGCCGTGCTGGTCAATTTTTATCAGAATAGTTACAAACGGTACAGTACAGAAAGTCAAATGATAGAGTACTACTAGCTCGGTACGCTAATGGTGTGCAGCCCAGGATGTTGTACACACATAAAACAATTTTCACTATTGAACAAAATTTAATAAACAAAACGGTAGCTATAAAGAAGCTCATGAGGTAGCACCTATAATTCAAAGTAATAACTTATGATGCTAAAACAAAGATTCATTTTTGCAACAAAAATGTGAAAACAGTGACAAAGTTTATCAAATGCTGTATGGGAATGTTGTAAACTCTTACACTTTAAGCTCTTTAATGGAAAATTATTGGAACTTCAGGAGGAAAGCAACTGCGCACAAAGCAAAAACAGTGCGAGAATCGTTACACAGAAATGTTCCACTGTTTATAGTTACCCTGATTTAAAAACCCTTTGGGCTATAAACAGTGTGTTGTTTCACTAAGCAAAACATTTGCCATCAGTTACTATAATATAAGAGCTTCAAGAGAATGTTGAAGAAAGCATTTCAAAAATTTGATATGCAAATGACCACATCGATGAAACCAATATACGAAAGCGAAATGAAGACGTTTCGAATAATGTATTATTGTTTTGTTTATCATTATGTATTCTTTAAAATAAACAAACTACTTTGCATATCCTATTGATTATCATACAATTTTGCCACTTTTTTACCTAGTATAGCTATAATCGAAACAAAAGTCACTTGCCGATTTATAATAATTGAACTACTTACCCTATCACTAGACCAACATATTTTTGTACACTAACAGTTAGGCCAGTAGGCAGGAGAAAAATCCCGAAATGTCATTTATACGTGACGCCTATGGTAAAATAGTTATTTGATAACTTTTGGTATTAATCTAATTTTATTTGCATGATCACCAATCTGTATATTTGGTTGCCTAGAATATTGTCATCAGATATTGTTGATGGCACTGTAGAAATAAAATTTTGAATTCGACTAGAACATACATATCTATGTTTCGAGTTGGGTCAATTTGGATTGCTTACCTTATTATAAGTACAGTAAAATTGATAACAATTCTAAGTACTTTATATCAATTTCTAATCGAATATGGAATACTAGAAACATGTCAGCATTTACATACTGCTAATCCATCAAATTATTTTTAAGAAAACAGAAAATTTTTATTTCAATATGAAATTAAGGTTTTTAATTCATTTATTCAGGGCGTTCAATAAATTATAAAAATAGGTATTGGCGTTTCAATTACAAAATATGTAATACATACTGCTGAAATAAAATACGCAATATAAATAGCAAATTGTATAACACTCAACGTGCAACTAAAACATAGGAATTATGTGCATGCTTATTGTTAGGCATTAATTTATGTGCAGAAACTTGAATCCTTGACAAATCATTCAATGTTGGGTTAGCTGTTTGCTTGAAGTATACTAATTTGTCTCCCCCATGAATAAATTCTTTATTATTATAAAAGGTCGAGTAATGAAAAATCGAATTTTTGCAAATACAAGGTAAATAACATTTTGTTATATCGAAAAACGAAGTTTTTTACTTTGATACTTTGATATAAAGACCTTTTTTATTTAAAATTCCGATTATAAGAAATTTTCCCTTGGATTTAGCAATTTGATTGAATGAAGTTTTGCTGTATTTGCAAAAAATATTTATAACAAATTACCAATAAATTGAAACTTATTACTATTACTATTACTATTATTACTACTTATTATTCGTAAACACCTTGTGTCTCGCTATGTCTTTGTCAAGACGTTTTGTTTGACATTTGTACAATTTAGAAACTTTTGTTGTCTATTTCTTTATGGATGTTAAATACAAATAAATTTTTCGTAATTTACTATACCTTTCCCAACAGAAGATCGCATTATCAATAAAGTACCCACGCTTAACTGCTGTTTTGCATTGGAAGTTAAATCTAATTATAATTTTGTAGTTGATGTTTTCAAAAAGATTGACAAGGTTGCAGTGAACGTCATCACCTAGTTTCTTTCAGACTACGACGTAATTCATATGGTTACTTGGATAGAGTATGACAAAAAAAATCGCATGGGCTAAAAACAATTGAGAAAACGAAAAATAAAATTTTTAAACTGCTAAGCAAGTTTCTTATGCGAAACATGTTTTGGCACATGGTAGAAAATTTTTATACAGCAAAATTAAATCGCATGTGAAATATGCAGAAATTTAATCTTTGTTGTTATTAATTAAAAGCTATTCTGAAACGATTTTTGCCCCACGAAAGCCTTTAGCAAGATTTGAAACGAACTAATCGTGAGGCAAGTTATAATATTTATACATGCAACAAGAAACTGGTGATACTATCAAAATATCTTATACTAATTTTATAAGTTTTATATATTATAATTGTTATAACCAGTTTGGAAGGTATATTGACGATATTAAAATTGTAACTCACAATTTATAAACACTTATTTGGTTTTATAACTGATTAACAAATTAGATTGAAATATTTGATGCTGTTTACAAAACGTTTTGGACTAATTTGTTTTTGCTCCTTACGATTGCTAATTATTTTTGAGTTACTCTAGTAACTAATTTGTCATTTATATTGTATTATTTTGGCGTAGCAGTATACCTATATTAAGTATGAAAATAATGAAAAATTAGCATTTAGTTATATTGTAATCTAAGAAAATTGTATCTTTAAGCACTGGTTTTTTCTCTAAAACTAATAAAGAAGTCGACAAAAAATTCGGTTTATACAGTAAATGGTAGGTAAGGAATCCTAAAAATATATCATAATTTTGTAACATCTTACAAAAATGTACAAATGCACATTTTACTGCATATGAGCGCAAATACCGACCTCTTCGTGTCCTGGAGAAACCAATATAATACCAAATATGTAAAAAGTATTTTTATTTGTCTAAATTTTTACGTCACTATGCTTTCAATGCTGCCTGAAAATATTTTAGTGAAATAACTACATATTAAAATTTATTAAAAAGTACAAATGACCGATTGTTTAGAACAATAAAATAATCGTAGTGATTTTGATGATAGAAATAAATTTTTTCGGAACCAGTTATAAACAGCTTCTGTAGTCAATTTTTTGCAGCTCTAATAGATATCAAGCTCTAAATATGGAATTAAAGCAAGCTACAATAAAAATAATCACTAGTTAACAGCAAGCCTTGGAAAAAATCAAAAATTTAAAACTTTGTCAGAAGCTTTAAAATAATTAAATAACTGAACAAGAAATGCACGAATGAATAAATTCAAACTAATTAATAAATATTTTTATTTTAGCAGGACTTAATTCCATATTTAGAGTTTGATATCCATTAAGCTTTTTATACAATAAACACTTTTGCAGCAATTTAGTACTACTTTCGTTGTCTAAACTTAAAATACAAATAATTTAATAAATAAAAGAACGTAAGATGATGCAAATGACAATAGATAGAAAAGAAATTTAAAGGAAACCTAAAATGCTTAAACTGAATGATCAAATAAAGCGCGTTCTATATTTTTTCACGTACTTTAAACCACATGGTTTAATCCCGCATTTCAATATGGCTGTAAAAAGAAGCAAAAAGATAAAAAAACATACAACTTCATTCCAATATTTATTATTCATTGCATAAGCCTAGTTTCAAGTGCGCTTTTAATACATCGTTCACTTTTAATTTTTAACTTAAAAAAATTAAAGAACTGGTTCTCAATTGTAAATCTGCATAAAACAATAATTAATTTAATAATTTATAGTTGTAAGCCGGTTTTTAGTTAAAAAATCTGGCGTGAGATAACACACGACTTTCTCTTACAAATGATTAAAATATTATTTAAATTTATTTTGCGGTCGACAATTGGAACAGTCGGTCATGCAAGTTACTGCACACGCAAAAACGCTGCTGAACTCCAGAGATTTTCTCTGATAACTTGCTTAAGCGCATTTTTTTAGGGAAATCGCTAAGTTCACATAAAAGTGCATCATAGAGATAAAAATCGTAGCAAGGTTTAACAGAATTCTTATACGCGTTTTCGAGAAAATCGCAAATAACTTAAAATGGCACTTCCGGTCTTTCGATTTTAGCTAAATTAGATAGAAAGATAGAAATCTTAAATATAATTTTTCATTTTTATATAATGTTTAGTTTTTGATATACCGTTAACAACGATTATTTTAAATACTTTCGGTTACAAGACTTTTAAAAATTTATTAGAGAAATTGCTTAGTCATATAAAACGGAATTAAGTAGTTAAATTTTAGCTGTTTCAACCGGTTCTAAGAAATTGCGAAAAACGAAAAATTCAGAAAATAACTAAAAATTACACAAATGAAATTATTCTATTTTTAACACAATTCTTAATTTTGCACACAAAGGGAGTTATGATTTCAAATATAAATTTTCATTTAGCTAGGACTTTTAGTTTCATAATTATTTATTCAGAGTTAATGATAAAACTACTTCTGGTTACTCGACTTTACGGAACATTTTTTGAGAAACCGCCTAGATTATATGAAAGGACATTAAATGTCTAAGAAATTTAGTAAATTTAAAGAAATCGTTACAGCCGATTTCGAGAAAATCTCAAAAAATGACAAGAGTAAAGTGGCACTTCCGGTTATCTGATTTTAGTGAAATTATTGCGGCCACGTGCCGGCATGATACAAGCACACGCACACGCAGACGCACGCGCATACGTACGCACGCACATACATAGACCAATTTCAAAAAACATAAATTTCGTATTCAGGAGAGTCGAAAACGTATTTCCACTGAAATTTCGATGCCCAAAATTTTGGATGAAAACAATATTCTCTCTTATCTATATTTAATATAAGGTACGAAAAAGTAAAAATACTCTTTACCGTTAATAATAATATCTGCGATGACTTAAAAATATTCGAAACTAGTCATAGGCAGCAAATAAAAGCTTTGAGGTAAAAGTTATAAGGTTTTGTTCACCTTGTTATCGAAAAGAGTTTTAAAATAGGCCTTGTAGCAGAATACGCATAGAAGTTAAGATTATTTTGATTTACGCACAATGAAAATGTAAAGTTTCGAATAATTTTCAGCAGAGGTTCGGCTGAAGTAATTCTGCTAAAAGCTGTATACGACTAGATAGATTTTTTACTCAAAAAGGGAAATAGTTAGATGTTTGGATATGAACCAAGTTCCATGTTCTTTCCGTTAAATCGTAAAACCTAGATAGTCGATATTTAACCATAAACATACATTTTGATTAAGCAGAAATTAATGATTTTCTTGTATGCGTTTTTTAAAATATTTAATCCAAAAAGGGTATATAACTAAATATATAAACTTTACGGTTTATACGGTTTATATGGCTTATGGCTTTTTCCCGTAAATATCAATCTCGCACCTGACAGCGTACTTCTCCAAAAATAACTATAGTAAGTTTGCGTTAGACATATTAAAAAGCATATCCTGCGTAGAATACTGTAGGATTTGATTTATTGTGCAGCCGTTGCATTTAGAGTAAAGTCTTCATGATATAAAAGCGAGTCGATAGTTAATGCAACAGAAGTTTCAAGATCGTCGCAGAAAAGCACAGGTACCAACTCGAAGCACAACAGTCAAATGGGTAAAATAGTCGCGAGAAACTGGTTCTATTCAGAATAAGAAAATATTGAACCCAAGAAAAACTATACGAATACCGGAAAATGTAATACGGGCAAATCAAAAAAGCAATTGGGTGACATAATCTAAACTGAATATATCGGCAACCAGTTTTTGGCTAATTTTGCCTTATGAAGTAAGATTCATCTGTATTTCAGAAACTAAGTATCGAAGGCTAGTTTGTTAACAATTTTTGGGAATTTTGGATTTCGCATAAAGCATATATTCACACAAATGTTATTGGTTTATTTCTAATTCAAAAATATTGTATGAACGGCCATTGTAAAATTCTAAGATGTTTGCTTAGAATGCTGCAGAAATTAGTGTTCACACAATTCATATGGATAAGTTTGTACAGATGCACTTGTATTCTACACCATTTCTGATTAATTACACCAAAGACAACACCACACGGCGCATATTGCGCATCATATCATGATAGTACTTCATGTTATGTTTCCAGAGCACATCATTTCTAGGCGACCGCGATCTCTTAGCTGGTGGTTTAGAATTTGTTTCTTTAGGGATGTATTAAAGAAAGTGTTTTCTATCAAAATTCACACACACTCTACTACAAAAAATGCATGAAATCTCATAAAAGCGTTTGTTAAAGTTACAAACAGCTTACAAAGTTATCAAGACGAGTGAATCAGAAAAAACACTGGATATTTTAAGAAGTGACATGATGTAAACCCAATTCTGTATTTAAATAAAATTTATTTCGCTTCGTTAGGAAACTAAGTTGAAAACATCAGCAGTGTGCACTGGGAGACCTTGTAGATTTAATAGTCAAAGAAAACCCACAAAGAAGGAGGAATACCTAAATTTGCACCAAAATCTATTATGCTTTTTTTATACAATTAACTGTGGTTTGTTTTTAAGAACCGAAAAACGACTTACCTAGTATTGTGATTTAGCGAAAGATCGACGAAGCCTACAACCATAGCGATACTCTAGTACAATATTATGCAATTCAGAGTACAGTTCTAATTATCTATAGTTAACATCATCAAATGCATCTATAGAAAAAAGGAATTCATACCTGACTGATAATCGAAAGAATTATTATAGCCATTCATCCCCCAATGAAAACAAAGGAACACCTTGAATACATTTGAATGTATAATATGAAATAGATTTATTTCCCTATAATTTTTGAAAAAATGTGAAGTAAACAAACCTGCGTATTTTGTGGTTCTTCGTAAATTGTGGCCGATACGTGTTTATGAAAATTTTTTCTAAACACTTTTTATTATGTAATTCTATAACTCCCTAGTTTTTAAATTCATCAAAATTTATCAGGCTTAATTTAGGAATAACAATAAAATATGCAACTTTTTACATTTTTTCCAAAAATTAGTTCAAATGTTTATCAAATTAACAAGAAAGGCATTCCATGATATTATTTCAGATGTTTGTACTTAGGGAAATCCCTAGCGTCTCAATTAATTACTTAAATTTAAAAAAAAACGTTTTAAAACGTTGGTTTAAGAATTGCTTTCAAGTAAATAACTTGAGAACCTATCTAAAAGATTTACTTAAAGATTTTATTTATTATAACGCGGGTACGAATTTTTTTTCCAATAACATTGGAAACCGTAAATAATTATAGATAATTTACAAGTGCATATTGAATTGCATATTATTCAAGAGTAAGTTATCATACAACAACGAAAATTATTTATATTATTTCGAGTTAATTATTGATTTAAATATATATAATAGGCACTTTACAGTTTAATAGTCAATATCGGTAGATAGGCCATATGAGATTCATAATCCTAGTATACTTTTAATTCAAGGATGATTTTAGTCATCATTATGATAATAAACACACATTTGGTTAAGCACTGAATTCATACAATTTTCTAACCACTAACATTAATTTATTAATTTCAATAAGTTTCATTTGGAAGCTGTTTAATTACAATTTGCATTAATTAAATACCAATAGATATTTATACAGGATGTTAAAAAACGTTTAAATATTTAAGAGACATATACTACGACGGAAACGAGTAAAAAAGTCATAAAGAACATGGTTCCGCAAATCAACCATTTTCGAGATAAAAGCAGCCTATGGAAAGTACCTCCTCAGCTTATCCATCTCCAATCAAATGTTTGGTTCAGGTGTTCCCTAACAGCAAGCGTAGGCATAGTACTAAACTGATAATGAAAGTTGTAGCTTTCTTTGATTTTCAAAAACGAAAATCGCTCTTATCTTGAAAACGGTTGATTTACTTGTTTTCGGTCGTACTATATGCCCCTCAAATATCTAAACTTTTTTTTAACGCCCGGTATATACTCACTACTAATAGAATATTTGATTACATACGCAATTATATAAGTTAAAGGCGAAACTTGCTTTTAATTAAATTTTCAGGGTTTATTGTAAAGTAAAACTGATAAAGGCACATTTAAACTCGATGACTAGTTTAATTTTTAGCACACTTAATTTTCGGTAATAGGAACTCAATTTAAATACTCAAAATAACGAAGATTAGTTATAATTGTTTGGTATTCGACGAACAACAATCCTTGGAAAATTATAATTTATATTAAAAAACAAACAGTATCAAATGCCTTTAGCCCAGTTAAACTAGAGATTGCCAAAGAGTTAAATTTTTATATATCGACTTGTAATAGTGTATTTTTAGGATATTGAAGGACCTCGCGTGTAGGCGCAACGTCGACTTCACCATTTTGAAAAACTTTCTGACAATATCGGTCTTTTGCTAATATCTTAGAACCTCGTTGTTATATGGAATGTAATATTGAAATTGAAAATGAAAGTATAAAAATTCACTGAAGTTTGGATTTATAGTGAACCTCGTACGACGAATAGTTTCCAAGATATGTTTTCTCAAGGATCTGTATTTTTTATTGTTAAGTAAACTGGTCCCATTTTCACCCAGCTTTCATGAATATCGCAAATTAGATTGCACCTATCTATAAAATTCATAGAATGACATTTAACCAAGATTAAATGAATTGCTAACTTTTAATGTGTATGGCACATTGTAAATTGTAAATGTAAATGGGAAACTTTAACTTTAAGCGACTTCTGAATTGCTCAAATACTATAATCGTTGTTGTATTCAAACCCATTTAGATATCCCATTTCTTAGTTGTGTTTGCAAAGGTCAGGACATTTGAGCCCAGTCGTGTAATTACAGGGTACAAGATTTAAAGTAGTACCTGACGTAGGGCATCGCATCTTTAGCCTCAGTCTTCAGAGTTCTCAACTACGTTTTGATCTGATGATATATCCGGAATGAGCGTTGAGCAGCTGTACTAAATGTATGTAATTTTTTAGTAGGATTTCAGAGATTAATCGCAGCGATGAGAATTTTAGTCACTGCCTGTGTATGTTTTATTGCGTGAATTTATAAGCAATGGCGGTTACCATATTCTTTGACAAACGGATCCTCCAATTCTAGCGATAAAACTTTAATCGATTCCATATTGCGAATTTTTAAAGAAAACCTGGCAAAGTTTTCAATTTCGATAAAGCTGACTATCGACCGCGATAACTGAGTACTTCTTTTTGAAAGTTTTTTACGGTAAGAAAATATGTGCAGATTTGTTCAATGCAATGAATGATCATTACTCTTTACGCGCCACTATAAAACAATTGGATTGCGGAATTTGAGAAAAGGTGAACACTCTTGCACTTATACCGGGCATTACATGACGTTGGTATGACAAAATTTATAACTGAGACCTTAAAAATTACTGAAGAGTATAACTTCCACATCCTAAATCATGATTTGGGTATGAAAAATATTATTTGTAAAATTTACATTACCACCGTTTTGAATAGGATTCTTCGAATTTTTTAGATCGTATTGTAACCATGGTGGAAATATTAATCCATCATAGTTTAAGAAATTGAAGCACGTCAGGAAACGTCTTCGCATCAATTTTTTGGTACAAGGATGGAATAATTATATCGTACTGCTTAAAGTAGGACAGAACAGTGATAAGGGTATTATTCCACATAATTAAGTAGGCTTCAAAAGAATTGAAGAAATTCCATGAAAAGTTAGTACACATTTGTTATTTTCATGCAGCGTAATACTCCCGTTCACATGCACGATCACATGCAGTTGATTAATCACTCCCATCAGGCTATTATCAATTTCCAAAGATGAAAACAAATTGGAAAGAAGTCCTTATCGAAGATTTGCAGATCAGAAAATAGCTTTTTATATTCTTTCTAATATCCTTAGAACTACGTTTCGAGCGCTTTACTAAGTGTATGGAATTAAAAGGCGATCACTTTGAATAAATGACAATTTGTTTCGAAATACATGATAGGTTAAGAACTTAACAACATTTCCTTGCATAATAACACTGAGCTCACTGTCAGAAAGTTCACTCTTAATTGCATATCACATGTAGTGAAAGCAAATATCATGCATTGACTTTAAATTTTTGGAAATACACTTTTTTAGAAATTACTACCAACGATGAAGAAGGAACTGCTATCCTCAAACGCCTGAATGTTAGTGTTTATCGCACACAAATAAACAAAAATAATTTTGTAGGTTATTTGGTAACCTACAATTTTTATATAAAGCTAGCAACGTACCGCATTGACTATTTTTGGGACTATTCTTCGTGCGAGATTCAACAAAATTCCATTTTACGACTAATTTAATACTTTTTCAATTTCAATCTCTACGTTTTGTACGTGTTCATGAAGAGTGCCCGTAAGCAAAACAAATTTACATATCAAAAATTAAAGAAACCAACCTGTGGGAGACCTAGTTAGCTTTATTTTCGATCTAGACGTTAATTTAACATACAATGGATAGCTTCTAAGATATTAGCAAAAGCCTGATTTTGTGCAATATTTTTCAAGATGGCGCAGCCGATCATATTCCCACAGATAATGATTTTTGATACTTGCAAAAATTCAAACAAGAATCGTTTAGTTTAACTGGACTATTTTGTTATATGAACTATTAATATTCATTTGTTCAACATTTAAAACGGAAAGATAAAAGATGGTGAATTGTATATACGGAACAAAATTAATCTCTATCACACAGTTGTTTTCGGTTTTATGATTTGATAATAAATAAATAGCACATCTTAGTTTATTCCTTAAATTATTTACATTTCAACTAAGCTATCTGTCATAAGCGTTCAAAATGGGGTAGCATTAATTATTAATACCTTAAACAAGTTTGATATTTCGGGTAACGAATTAAATTCGACTAAACATTTATCAATTAAATTAGGAGATGGCATTTTGATAATAAAACTTAATTAGGTAGCATCGTGAAAGCAAAAAATCGCTACTTCTATTGAATTTTGTAATCTATACAATTTGAATTAAGTAGGAAACAGGTTTGCAAAGATTTCTGCCTTTATACAAAAAAATATCGAGAGAAGATCGTTAGCTTAACTGTAGTTGAATGGTGACTTGTGTTATAATATCGCGCCTTGACGCGGAGGTACGTCCATCTACCCGCTAAGGTTTTTGTACGAGGTCATCAATCCTGATTAACACGTCACTAAGTTACTCCAGCCGCACTATCAGAATATCTGGTAAATGTGACTATTTTTCATTCTGTCACTCAGTTAATGCATTATATTTAAAGCAACTGAAGTTTAGCTGAAAATTTAACTTAGAGTTCATTATCACGTCAAACATATAAATGAAAATAAGAATGAGATATGGTGGCTGTGTTTGAAGGCGCACAACCTCATAATCTAGCGGCAGAGAAACTTTTAATAAAGACGAAACATTATTACATTATTCATTTTCTTGGCATGATGCATATGAATTACATTTGCAGCATGAAGTATCCACGGCCTGGATTTGTTATTCGACCAAGTCGTATGCCCTGTGAAATTATCAAATGGAAATAAGTTTTCAGATACGCCTGGATTGGGCAGCGACAGATTATTTTCATTATTTTCGTTTTGAAATCCAAAGCGTAAGTGGGGGACAAATATATTAAAGAAGACAGAGAAATTAGGGTGCGAGGCGGTGAGATTAGAATTGCTCGAATCCAGGTCCTGTAATAGTTCCCTTGGAAACTCGCAGAAAAGCGAACACACACAAATTTAAAATCCACAAATACGTGAGGGTTCGACCGAACGGAAATATCCGAGAAGAAATGAGAAGAGCACTTTGTGTGAGAGGTACGGCGCTTCGGATACAATATTGTGATATTATTGCGAATGCCTCTGACTCACTCGCAGAAAGAATAAATAATTAAAAAGGTTTCGGATATCAAATCATGCACAGTTGCGTTCATCGTCAAAAGCCTCTTGTGATTATTTTCAAGATGCAATATAATCTTAAGATATTAATGAAAAAGGAAAATACATTTCAAATATTTTGGTTTTAGAGAGTTCCAGGTTAATGTAAGATTGTGCTTTTTAAAATTTCATTTTTATAACGTTTTATTCATTTATGAAACCTAATTCGTACTTACTTATGAAAAGTAAGTTTTCAATAACTAGGTACATTTTTCAACAATTTTCCATTCGTTCCCAAATTTTATTCACCGTAATGTTATTTAATTATATATATTGATAGTAATGCATATAGCGAATATTTTAAAAGATTTTTGGACTTTATTTTTAGTGTAAATGTTAAAATGGATCTAAAATATGTATAAAGTTGGTTTGCATGATTTCCACGGTTCTAACACCGTTTATAATCACATTATACAATCTTTTGTAGTAGAATATTTATGGTAGACGACAAAGATTGATTGTTTTTTTACAAAATATTTAAGCGATTACATAAATTAACGACTAAAATAGGTTGATCAAGAACGAGAAATTTACTATGTGTCTTCAAGTAGCAGTAACATGCGATTTTACTGATAATAAGACAAAACTTGAGATAAATGAATGGGAGTCTCATTAATTTTCTAAACTAAAATGATAAAAAAGCCTCGTGAATTATAAGCTTGTCGGACAATCATCTAAACTGATCTTCAGCTATGAATATTGCGTACTATCAGCATTTTTATACCGTAAGGTAAAGATTAATTTAAATTTTATGTAAATGGTTACATTTAGAGCAATAACGTGCCAAAGATAACGCTGAACGCTAATTGGAACACAATTTATTATAAAGCAGCGGTCACCGATGTATTCTTACATACCGGGAAATTTTTAGTTCTAGGACGGCCGTCACGACGTCCAAATGTCATTAATCACCTCGACATATAATTAAAGTATCATTAAGTACACCTCGATTTACATACAGCACACAACAGGAAATCGCTAAAAAAGTGTAGATAATCGATGGGTGGGGACGCGACGCGTTCAGCTGGTGCCGTCGATGACCAACGGCCGGCTAAAGAACTTCGGAAATAGGCACTCTCGCGACCACTGCACGAATAGCACTGGGGCACCGGGCCACATAAATGGGACGCCCGTAAAACGTACATTGTTTTTGTTAGGTTTTTTGTCGCTTTTTGTTCTTGCCTACACATGGCGCGACCGGTCCTCGCGACCCTCCCGGCCTAATGTCGCAATGGGCGCACATTAATGTGATCTGCATATCCACATGTGTATCCTGTAGTGCAAGACACAGCCCTTATTTGCATATACGTCTAATGTATGCAAGCTCACAACATTGCCAGCCTGCTTTCCATTATAACCCTTTCATTTCTTCGACCGTTCATCAGGACAACTACGACGACTGGTGACCCACGTTCCGGAAACGACCTACCATCTCATTTGCTTATTTAATAAGACCGTTTTGCTACATACTTAAAACCGTTGTTAGAAACACCCGGGAACTTTATTTCATTTACAAACTCCGTGGGATACTTGTACCTGCCTACTGTCTTAATTGTAAAACTGTTGAACCGACGCTGTTAACGCCTAAGCTATAATTCACATCCTAATGAATTCGTTTAAGGTATCACAAATCAGGTAGGTGTATTAATGCAAATCGTACAATTTACATACAAAAACAGATTAAACAATTAAATCTAAACATTTGAAAATAATATGCTTTAATTTAACTATAACTGAATGAGGTTGCACAATTACGATTGAATTAAACGGCCAATTAATTACGTTATTTATCTATTTCTTTAAATTCTGGATTTGAATACCCTCTATTCAATACAAAAAAGTTTCTAAGGGGTGGAGGATAAATGTCTGAAAAAATGGGTTCTTGTAAATTACTAGATAAATAGTCAAACTTTGAGAAAATGTGTAGAGAATCAGTTTAAAGAACGAAAATTCTGCACAAAAATGGTATCTACCGATTTTTCCTATCTTATTAAATTGCGATATATAATTTTGCGTATTTTACAAAGTCGTTCCATGCGAATTTTTGAAATTTTATGCGTAATTCCGCAATTTATAACAAAACGCTGTATCAGGAAGGAGAATGCCCATTTTAAAGGGGACAACTTTAAATTACTTATAATAATATACATCTTTATCACGTTAAAGAATCAGAAAAAGAAGTTTGAAAATTTACTATTATAATTTGTTTTACAAACGCATGAAGTGAAAAACCTTTCAATTTTACTATTTCAATATTATAACACTTTGGTCTAATATTAGTGCAAAAGGTTGTAAGTTTCCTAATTTTAAATCCATCTATTTTATATTTTTTGATTTTTCGTGGTTCTATCTTATTGAAATTTTGTCTTTGAATGTGCTGCCAAATCGTTAAAAAGCTTCTTAGACCTAAAGAAAAAAACTGAGTTCAAAAATAAAAGTATCAGGTTTATAAAAAAATAATAAAAATTATTGAATTTACAAAAATAATGCGTGTCATAAACAACACCTTCCTGTTTATTATTTTTGAATCTCTCTACACAAAAAGAAGAAAGAGTTTCAAAAAAAAAGCAAATAGATATTTTTTTGTTCCATTATACAAGGGGCACTATTTATATTGTGAGCCAAATAATAAAGAAACAGTAATTTATCACTTAGAGGGGATTTACTGTTTTTCAAAATATTCTCCCTTATGATTTATATTCTTCTACATTCTTTCGAACCAATTGTCAAACCAGTTTTGCTATTCTGTTTGAGACATCTCTAAACCATGATTTTTGAACACATCGGCGGGTTCTTCTCTCGACGGAAACCGTTGCACGCGCGATTTATTCTTGACGTTCGGGAGTAAAAAGAAGTCATTTGGTACCAAATCAGGCCTGTACGGCGGATAACCCATTAATTTGATTTTTTGAGTGTTCAAATAATCGGTTGTTAGACGAGATGTATGACAGCTCGCATTGTCATGATACAGAATGATCTTGCAGCACTTGTTTGTTTTCCTTATTTTTCTGAAGAATTACAGGAAACAAATGGTGGTGTACCATTCAAAAGTCACCATTTTATGTTTCTGTAAAGGCACTGTTGCCATATGACAAGTTTTCCTGAAAAAAAGACGACAATTTGTTTCGAGGTGCTTCGAGCGCGATCAACTTTTGTTGGTTTGATACATCTTGAAACACCTATACGGTAGACTGCTGTTAACTTTCCGGCTCATACGCATACATCCATGATTTGTCACCTATTATGATATTATATAAGACTTTTGAAGCACCGCTATTGCATTTCGTAAGCTTTTGTTTGCACCTATCAGCACATGCATTTTTTCAGATGTTTTCAAATTATGTGAGATCCAACGAGAACAAACCTTTTTCACGGTTAAATGTTCATGCAATATTTGTATAAGATTTCCTCAATCTCACAGTATGTCACATGACGATTTTGCATTATCAGTTTTTGCTCAGCATCAATGATTTCGAGCACAACAACTGATTTTTGACGATCTTCACGACTTTCGCCGGTAAGCGAACGGCGACCATGATTAAACTTGTTATACCAGCGTTTCACAATGGCAAAGGATGGTTCTTCATCGTCAAAAATGGAAGTAAGTTGATCTATGCACTCTTGCCTAGATAATTCATGTCGCAAGTTGTAATAACTCATCGCAAGAAAATTTTCATAAGTTAATTCCGTTTTTACTCAAGGTACAATTTTCAAGTCACTATAAATATCACTAATCACGCTCAAACGTCAAAATGTTTTGAATACGGTTATGTTCAAAAATGTTAAACTTTTCATTACAAATATTAGATGGCGTTTTAAAGACCCAATGTTGCCAAGGCTCACAATATAAATGGTGCCCCTTGTAATGAAGCAACTGCTTCTTCAATATCATGCTGTTGTGATAGTAAATTGTTAAACTTTTTCGGGATTTTAGCAAGACAAAAATGACACCAATATGCTTTATCTTTTATTCTGATGCGGCACTTTTTTAAAAATTGAGTTACTTTTATTTGTGGTTGCCCAAAAATTATAAATCTTCGACTTTGAGAAAAGTGATAGTTTTGTACATTATTTTAAGGGAAAACTATCAAAGATGGGAAAAATATGTAGAAATCTTTTCAGTGAAAAATATTTCGTTCTTAGAAGGTGTTTCAATTGGTACGCCTGAACTTCGACGTTAATTGTGGTTACGTTTGAATTGTCACCGCTGTCAGTCTATGATATTTGTATTCTGTTATAGGTGCCATGTCGTAGTGGAAATGTATTCGATTCAGCAACGCATCGCAATTGTGAATATTTATTGTCACAGCTCGTCCTCTGTTCACCAAATGTTCCGGAAGTTTCGTAGAGTTTATGATCGACTAATTGCAAGATTTGTAGAAACTGGTTCAGTTGGTGATCAAGCAGCTGAAGAAAGCCTGCCTGAGAATCGAAACTCCTTAGTCTTTAGTCGTTCACAAAAAGTTGACTGTTTCGCGACTTCAACTTGATAAATTATACGAAAACACTTGAATCTTCATCTTCAATCACGAGATCACGTCACTCACCATATGTTTGCAGTTAGAAATGAATTCCAGTCTTGGGGTAAAAACCATCTTCAGTGACGAAGCGCATATTTGGATTAATAGTTTAATATACAAGAAAAATTGTCGGATTTGGGACGATACCAATCCACAACAGTTACATGAACTTTCTTTAAATTGCACGGTGTGGATTATGGTCGAGCTGCGTCATCGAGCTGCATCATCGAGCTGCCATCTTTTCGAGGCGCAAGAGGAAAAGCGATGAATCTCAAAAGCGGGAATTATGGAGAGATGACAACCAAATTTTTTCGCTCGGAATTAAATTTTATCAATATAGACGACATGCGATTCCAGCAAGATAGCGCTACGTACCACATAGCGAGTAACACCATGGAGTTATTGAGAAAAAACTTTCCATGTCGCGTTATTTCGAGATGTGACATCAATAACCACCAATGCCGTGTGATTTAACGCCCTTAGACTATTTTTTGTGGAGCTGTCAATTCTCTGATCTATGTCAATAAGCCAGCAACAATTACCCACCTGGAGAACGATATCATTCGAACCATTGTCAAAATCGGGCCCGATTTGTGCCAAAATATTATTGACTCTTGCAACCGAAGTTTCAATACAGATTTCCGCCGTACTTCACATATAACTCTTTTTATTCAATTTTAAAGATCAAGCACTATTATTGAAAGACCCTTTTATATAGTAAGTGGAAGTATTTTTTGACTTCTTTAGAGTTAATTAATTTTAGGTGTCATACCGAACGTGAGTACGAGCTCAACGTAAGTGAGAGTTGAAATTATAAAGCCAATAAACAGAATTTTGGTTAGTTCAATTTATATTAAATGCATTATTTTGACAGCTGTTTGCAAGCCTTTTTCAAGCAAAACTGCGACAATAAATGAAAATAAGTTAGTATTGATGAGGAGTCTTAAAAGTAAGAAGTTACATATGAGAACGAACAGATTCAAAGAAGTAAGATAAAAATGGGAGATTTACAATAAAATTCTTCTAAACACATTATCTTAAAAATCAACCAGCTGCGGTTAAAAAATGTCTATAATTAAATAATCAGTAAGTCACATATGTGCCGACTCCGAGTTATATAGTGGTTATAATGTTTGCTTCTGCATACAAGGGACGCGGGTTCTTACCCGAGCGAGGTTGGCAAATTTTTCATTGGAGAAAAATTTAGAAAACATGCCTTCTTCTCAGATAAGGAAGTAAAATAGTAGGTCTCGTGTCGATGTGATGTTTGGCACGTTAAAAATCCCTACTGGCGGTGGAACTCCTCCAGATTCGGCAAAATTCTAGTAGACATGGAGGAATAACAATATAACAGTTCTACTCCAAGAGGGCCAAGGAAAATCCCCCATCAACCGAACTCTCAGACATAAAAACAAACAAACAAACAAGTCACAGATGTGCTTTAACAATGCCAAGCATGTCAGCCATGCAGTGGAAGGTTTTATGGATATAATAACCAGGGACGTCAACATTATTTGGAGAACAATGTTACCACCTCGGTATTATTTCAATAGCAAGGCACCAGGTCACCATTATAACAGTTTGAGAATTATTTATCATTGTCAACCTTAGGTAATTAATTGCGAATGATACTGAAATCTTCAGTTTCGGTATCATAATTTACAGTGTTGTCGATTTTGTTAATATGATATATTTCAGGAAGGTGAAAATTTGATTTTGCAGCCTCATGGTCAATAATCTCAGTGTTGGAAAAATCGAAGAAAGAGCCAGTTTCGAAAGAATCTTTGGTTAAATAAGTTTTTTCTTATTACCTCTGACGTTTTTAACAATTACTTAGTTTGGCCTATATATGAGCGGTTGCAATTTAAATAATGTATTTTATAAATTATCCCTGATTCTTATTCGTTAGGCTTTTATCTTTTAATTTGGAAAACAAAGTTTTTGGTAGAATTCACGTTAGAAGCAACAATCTTGACTCTACTAGAGCGTTACCTATTTTGCTGTAAGACAACTTGCTACTTTTTGTTTCATGTTGTCGAGGGGTTGTACTAGAAATAAGTCTATTCGCAAAGGTTTTAGGATATCCGTTATTTGCCAACGTCTGTTCTAGTGACAAGATATCGCTATAACAAAGTGGTGTGATATATTTTAGTGATTCTATTCTAATTATGTTGCGTTTGTGAATTATTGGGTGGTTTGACCAGAGGTTCAAGCATCTTCCGAAAATATAGCTTTTTGGTACCAATTTAATATGATTTTATTTCCATTATTGATGTTGATTAAGGTGTCTAAAGATGGGATAGACCGCTTGCCTTCAAATTTCACGGTATATTTCATTTTTTGGTGATAACTATTGAAAATACCAACAATATGAATGTTTAAAATGAAGTCATTCATATATTTATAAATACACAAACAACCATTTGATATTAGTGGCATTATTATATGAAGTAGATGGTCTATAACAATGGTGTCAATGGCTGAGCTTACGCAAATAGACGGAATCATTTATATATATATATATATATATATATATATATATATATATATATATATAT
>JAHWXV010067832.1:0-12965 GCA_024586415.1 Phrixothrix hirtus | reverse complement strand
CCCCCCCCCCCTCAGGATGAATGTGTCACAACGGGTGTTTGCTCTCACTTCAAGTTTGTCATTTTGGGAATGCCATCTTCATAGAATGCAGCTACATGGTTGGACACCTAAATTTAACAAAAGGGAGTTTGTGTTTTTCTTAGTTGTAAACCAAACAAATACCCATGTCTTCCTTTTCTATGACACGATGTATTTAAAGTTAGAAACATAACAATTGTTAATTGAATCGCTGTCGTCACATCATTTGGAGGCTGCTGACATGTAACAAGTTTTAAAATAAAAATATTACATAAAATACTTTGGTACATTGTAATTAAAATCCATAATCTATTATTTCGGCCCAGAATATTATTTAACCCACGTCTTCCAAAGTGAAAACTAGTCAAGGTACTAAATTGATCAAGGTGTGAGATAAAGATGAATTACAGCTACACACAAAGGATAATAGTGTTTTATTCAAAGGGTAAGATTTCCAAATGACTGCGTATTTCAAACACTTCGTACATAACAAATTACTATTCGTTCCATGGTTGGTCGTAACTTTCCCTCAAATATGTAAAAATATACATTTACAAGCATCGTAAAACAGAAAAAAGACAGCTGTTTTAATAATTTTTACATATTTTTATATTAAACATTAAATGCAGTAGCTATAATAGAACTGCTTTCTCGTTAATCATAAAAAAACTCTTATTCATCTCGTAATATTTAAGTTTCACTGAAAACGTTAATTTAAAATTTATTCAAGATACCCTGCGTTAAATTTTTGATGTTGGATGACAAACACTTTAATTGCCTGCTATTTAAAAAACCGAATTACGTAAGTAGGTTTAAATTTGACGTTAATTTTCTTTCACTTGAATAAATTTATCTTTTCAGCTCCCTTAAGTAATATTTACGTTGAGCTTTATGAATATCAGCCAGGAAAACATTCTTGTTCTTTTCATTACGTTTAAAAATTGAAGTATTAAAATGATTGGGAACATCTGCTCTAGATTATTGAAAATTCCTTGTTTAAAACAATCAATCTTTGTTTAATTATTAAACGCTATTTATATTGAAACGTTATTTCTGCTTAAGCGGTCAAAACGCAATTATTTGCAGCTACAAAAAGTCAATAGTAATAGGCCAAACCTTCAAATAATGCTGTCCATTTATTTTTTTGAAGCCATTATATGTGCGGAAAGATATGTGTTGAGTTATAATTAATGTGTTTATCTTGTATGCTCGCTGTCAAATATTTCCGTTTCTACTTCTAAGCTTTAGTGCTGAACTTCATATTCGGATATGAGTGAAATGATTAATATTTGTAGCAAAGATTGAGATAACAACAATTCAGTAAGGAAACATCAGCTGTGCTTTGTTGAATAGAAATTACGAGTTTTCTCTCATGAAGATGTTCTTTCCATTCTTTTGTTGAAATAATCATAATTAGGGGGAAAATACGGACTTTGTTTCATGCTCTATTTTATTAATATAAAGGATGCTGTAACAATAATACTCAACTTAATATTTATAGACAGGTATATAAAAGATTTGAATCATTAAATATACAGGTCCAGGTCATAACCAACCTACGCAAAAATCAGTGCGTGATCGACACGTTACCGCATTCTGACGTACACTATTCTGATTATGACATAGAATATTTGAATCAATATTTATAACCTATAGTGATGATAGTACGTCTGACTCTAATAGTCAAGTTAAATGTTATACTTTAAAGTAATGTTTAATATTTGAATTCTGTACAATTCTAAATAAAAGTTTTGTAAACAGGTGGCATCCACTAAATTTCCATCATTTCGTTTTTAATTGACATTTATTTACATACTTGTCATAAACGTGGAGTAGAGACGTGAAATCGTTTTATCAAAATAATTCGTCGAAAATATAGTCAGCGACCGATTCCAAATCTGAAAGCAGTATAGGAGCAACGCAAGACTGTAACGTTCTGGAAGGTCTTGCATTGTCCATTCAGGCGTGAACAATGCGGGATCACATCGAAAAGTATCAACAGGAAAGTGAAAAATTCTGGAAATTTCTCATCGGACGCTGCAGCGAATTCTGACGGCAAACTTGTACCCGCATCTAAATAAAACCCAAGAAACGCAAAATCTTAGTCACGCAGACCACGAAAAATATCATGAACAACGTCGTCCATCTTCGTCCAGTAAAGAAATGAAATGGTCGCTACTAGGGAAGTGAAAACCCAATATATGGTGCCCCATAATGGGTCCGTATTTTTTCTAAGAAGGCTAGATTGTGTTTTGAGAACTTTTAGCACCGCACTTGCAGAACCTCATGACGACAGCTCATCCCCAGGTTGGTGTAACAGCACATACAGTACGATTTGATTTCGCAGCCCCTGACTTTTTTATATGACGCTATGTAAAGGAATATAGCAGACACGTGAAGCTCCTACAGCCAATATATAGCGAGAAATTTACACTGTATCAGTTAGGTTGGAGAAAACCATAGAAAGGTTGCTGAAAGGCTCATCATTGCATAGCCTGTAGAGGGGATCATTCGGTAAACTTAGTTATAAACTCTAAGGTTTATAAATGTTTTCTAAGTGGCGTCGCCGTTATTAATAATTCAAATCTGGGCCTAACTTTTACGTGAACTTTTAGTATTTAATTGTAGCGTCTCTAGGATACCCTTAAATATGGCACCATCTTCCATGTCGGTTGCAGTGAGTTCGTCCTAATTGTAATCTATGGTAGATAAAAGCGACGTCATTTTAAATAGGCCGGTGTCTTAATGATTATGTATTTTTGTATTAATATTGTAACGTTTCGACGTTACATGTGATTATCTATTGGTTTTATTTAGTTTAATAGCGAAATCTCAATTTAATATATTCGTTTATTTGGTTGCTACAATTTGGAAACGTGATACCTCATTGTCAAATTAAAAGTGACAACGTCGCCTTTAGTTAGGAAATTCTAACTTATAGGTGGCGTCTCGGAAAGTAATATTGATTGCAATCAACTAGATTTGATATTGTTTTTGTTGTTGTAAGGCAGGTTCGGTTGACGAACTATCACTCAGACCTGCTAGACCCATTGTATCAACTGCCCGTTGAACTATTCCTGAAGTCCTGAGATTTTCAGAAACCTTTGTACATTGAATGGGGAAACACTTCCTACAGAGAGGATCTTGTTAGGAGGCCTGTATAAGTTCGGATCCCTTTTCCTGTCTACTGGACGTAGGAACTGAGTTTGGCTAGACGCTGGACTTAAAATCAGGGCCTTAGGTTTGTTTGTCACACTATTGTTTGAACCTTAAAAACAGGTCGACCTCAATGGTGGATTTTATAAGGGTCAGGTAAGGCAATTTTAGCGCAGATAACTACATAGCAGTACCTGCCCTAGCTAACAAATTTGCGTTTTCATACCTGATTGTCCCTGATGGCTAGGAATCCATCAAATAGTTACTGTGTTGTTCCTATATGATAGAACCTGAAGTTTCTGCCAGCATCCCCACACCAATCTGGATGATATGGTGGGATTTGATAGGGCATTTACGGTATCTTGACTGTCGGCGAAGATGGTGAGGTGTAGGTTGTGATAGTCCCTGCTGATACATTCTCCTGCGTAGGCCTAAATCGCGTACATTTCAATCTAAAACATATAGGCATAGTGCCCTAATGGAATGGTTACTTCCATTTTGGGAGATTTGCTAAGAATATCTGTTGCAGCAGAGCTGCTCGACCATGACCCATCCGTAAACCAGATCAAGGCCCGGCAATCGAGTAGTTTCTGAGCATCATTAGTTCAATTCGCTGTGCTGGGGATTGTTGTAGAAAATAAAGTGTTGAAGGCCCTGCCCGGGGTAACACGATCACCCGCACCCCAGCATAACCTCGGTAAGCTATCAGTGATTGAAGTGTGCCCCCAGCTGTAGCCTTCACCACGCCATCGCTCGGATTGCAGCAGTCTGAATGCAGCTCTCATTGCCTCCGTTCGCACTAAATGGCACAAGGGAGGCAGATCAATCAACTCCTCCAGAGCTGAAGTTGGTATGGTTCTTAGGGCATTTCCGATACCTAAGCATGCCATAAGTTGTACTTTATTGATGTAGGTGCAGTTGATTTGGCTCTATTACACTCGTCCATCAAACAAGTGCTGCATAGGCCAAGGCTGGTCTGACCACCGCCGTATACAATTGATATACCACTTTGGGAGTCAGACCCCACGTAACCCCATAGGTACGGTGATACATCCAAAAGATCGCTGTCTTTTTTTTGCCCTTTCCAGTATATGGTATTTCCATGTTAGTCTTTATTCGAGAATTACTCCCAAATATTTAATATTACAATCCCAACATATGGATTTTTGTTTGATAAAAAGGGGCCCTCCTTCTGGTAAAGGACACTACCTTCGATTTGCTGTAACTGATAACCAGCTGGCGAAGGTCGGTCCAGTTAGTACCTTTGCTTAGGGCATCTTTGATGATACCCCTAACAGTGAATTCTAATTTCCCAGTGATATGCATAGCCCTGAGCAAAAATTCCTTTAGGGTTAAGTGCCCTTAGTAGGTTGTCAACTACTAAGTTCCATAAGGGTGCTGATATAATGCCACTTATTGGACACCCTTTTATGGCTGAGGTAGTTATTTTACAGCTATTTAGAGTTGCTGCGAAGGTCCTGCCTTGAGCACGTTTCTTATCCACAACATTATCAAATGCTCCTTAGATGTCTAGTAAAACACCCAGGCTTGTCTGTTTGTGAGTTAGCACCTTTTTAATCCTGGTTGGTAGGTATGTTGGTGATGGCACAATCGTCTTTTCCATTCCTACCAATAGCAAGGATGTCAAACTGATTGGACGAAGTGCTTTGGCTTCTTCGTACGATGGCTTAGCGGTTTTGGGTAAGAAGTCCACACTGGGTTCACGCTAGGCTTGTGAAATATAGCCTAGTGCCCAGCTGGCTCTGTAAAGCTTTAAAAGGTAATAATCAAGAATTTCGATTCCCTCTCGAAGTAAAGCAGGATAGATACCATCACTTCCTGGCGATTTGTAGGGCTTGAAGATATTTATAGCCCACCTTATTTTAAGTAAGGTTAGCACTATGGTGGCAAACCTCCATATAACTTATAGCGCAAGTTCTACGGACGTTGTCAGGATCCGCCAATTCATTAACGGAAAATGAGTGTTAATCAGTAACTTTAAAGTTTCCTCATCTGAGACAATACAATTACCCGATTGGAGATTAAGAGGTCCCAATTTACATTTGAGATCACGTCTGAGGGTCTTGTGTAATCTTGCTGTCTGGGACAGAAGCTCAATGCCCCCATAGAAAGATTTCCAAGCTTTCCTCTTATTTATAACTTCTTAGCGACTGTGTTGGTCTTACAGCTCTATTATAGAGACATCTGTACCTTTCCGGAGAACCTCCAATGCGTGTTCCACCATGTCACTGTTGTTGGCGTAAGACTGGTCCGCATAGGATAGTTCTCCTCAAATAATTTGATGAGTGTAGTATTCAAGAGATCTATTTCCAAGTCTAGGTCTGTTGAGTCGATAATTCGATCAGGCAGTGCACTCATACACAGCGAGCGAATCTCTGTAGGAGTTCCCATAAGTGCGTGCTGGATCCCTTCCCTGGTGAGGTTGTGAGATTTGGTTGAGTTCCATTTGGAACTCAATATACCTGTGGTCCAAGAGTGAAGGTTTCTGGGAGACCCTCCACCTGGTAATTGTCTGTAAGATGCCAGAGGAGCAAAGTGTAATATCGAGTACCTCCTTGCTTTGGGCTGTAACAAGCGTGAGTTCATTGCCTTGACTGACAATGTGAAGATTGATGGTAGTAAGGTATTCTAACAAATGAGTCCCTGTTCCATTGATGTTAGTGCTATCCCACTCAGTGTTGTGAGCATTAGCATCACATCCAATAAGGAGTTCCATTTGGTTTTACCTAAAGAGTTGAATTAGATCCCTTAACTCCTTAGATGGAGGTGGGTTTGTTGAATCAAATGGAAGATAGGCGGAGCAAATAAATAGCTCTTTCTGGCCCTCTTGTGTCATCAAATATGCAGTTACTACAACTAGGTCCCTACTGAAAAATTGAGTCAGAGGCTGGCGAGTATGTTGCTAGCAACATAAATGCAAGTGCTAGGATTTGGAGTAGAGGTGCATTGTAAAACATGAGCTCTGTTATTAATAATCCCCGAAACTAACGTTCTTGTATGAGAGCTATTTGCATGTAGTTTATTGATAGCTTCCTACCAAAAAGTTTTCTGACCCCTGTGCAGTGCTGCAAGTTAATTTGTTCCAATTGGAGGTTCATCACTGACATTACGACTGTGAAGAACACTCTTCCATGGATGCAAGCAGCACAGCTTTGATTTCCTTAGCTTTGGTATCGAGCAACCAGAAGGTTACTCGTCCCAAAGACAGGAACACTGCGAAGCTGCATGCTTTGATGACCTTCAGAGAGGATTCATCAATGCCCAGAATCAACTCAAGTCAGGATTTTGCCTAACCAGGCGTCGCAGTAAGTAATCAGTATCATCGTGTAGTCCCAGCATCCACACTGCGACTTTGATGAGTTTAGAAACTGCAAAATAAACCACCGCAGTGATTTTCTGCCCCTACTTTAAGGTCAGAGTAGGCGCGACCTTTAAAAACCACTCTTTGCTCAATTCATCAGCACCTGTTACCACAATGGTTCCCTCTTTGAGCTGCGAGTCGTGGAAGCGAGGAAGAAGTACACCAGGAGGTACCCTATCTAACTCTTTCACGACTTTGTTGGTAACATACCATTTTTGTTTTGCAGATATAACCACCTCAGGATAGCCATCCAAGTGAATGGCCACCCTCAGTGCGGATTCCACGGCCCTGTCATAAGACATTTGTGTAATCTCTTGTTGACAAGCTCTTTTCTAAGGCGCTTTGGCATCAGGTGATGTAATACCTACTGATCTTGGGCGTTTAGTAGGCCCATATTTACTTTTGCGTACCCTATTTCCAACAGGCTTAGATTTAACAGAAGTGGCGATCTATGAAGAGCCCGCCTTAGTTTGATCAATGGCTGTATTTGCCCTCCGAAGTCTTCTCTTTTGGGCCCCAGACAACTTAGCTCTTTGAAAGGGTATGGAGGTTCCCGCAGCCCCCTCATTAGGCATTATATGTTCTACCGAGGCAGCATCCTCTAATTCCAAAAAAGAAAGTTCTTCTGAAAGTGGTTCTATGATTGTTCCCACGAGTCTGCAGGGAATAAATGTAGATTCCTCCATAGCTTGATAGAGGAACAAGGCGACTTAATGCAACGGGATTGCGCCTGGTGCTTCGAGGTTGATCGTTTTCAGGGGATCTTGTCGACCCCTATATATCCCTTCGTGACGCATTATATCTTGGGATTGGAGGTTTGTTAAATGGTTAACTCCACGTGACCCGCTCATATAGCTAGGAATACACCCAGACTAGTGTTTACAGTATTACAGTGTTGAGCTCAACTCAACACCGACCCCGTTATCCCTTGTGGAAGCCTTTGGCCACGATATGATAGCTAGACAGGGTTTGAACCGCTGAGGTTAGTAGAAACAGGGCGCTACTTGTAGGTACTCACTATTAGACGTGCCTTGTGAGCAGGAAGGTGGTGGTGTAATACCTTCTGCCCACCTGTTTTTGGGTAAGTTCACAGCGTTTATAGCCATTCACATACAACCCTCTGCCTTTGCCCCAGGTTTGGTTTTGCTGTTTAAGTCAGACAAAGGAACATATTGCTTTTTAGGTAAAGAATCTAATTCATTATTCTAAATTGTTCGATGCGAAATTCATTGCATCAAATTAAAATGTATTTTTATTAAGATAATTTTGTAAATTGAAAGTATCGGTTAACAATGATTTCTGATTGAGCTATAATCAATCTCTAGATTGGTCTAATGAATATTACTTTTGTTAAATTCAATGGGATGTGTTGCATATTTTCCTAATTGTGAGTGGTAGGAAATTGTGCATTCAAATAATTGTGACAGTTAAAGTAAAGAATTTCGGCGGGCATTTCTTATCTGCGGAGGTGCATTTGGCCTGCTAATGTTATCATACAGAGGTACTGTTTTATCTTACTTGAATTTGTCTGTCAAATACTATCTCTACTGGTCGTTTGCACCATTCACATGATGCATTAATCTAAATCAACCTACTTTTTAATTGCAAATGGAATAGAATCTAAATTAGGTTTTACCTTTTTGATCGCTAGATTGTCCTGGTAAATTATAAATAGCATAATTACATTTTTTCCTTTGTGTTTAGTAATCTTACAATTTATTTGCAACATTTTAAAATTTATGGAATCAATTCTTTAGTGGATTGTGTGATAGACTACATGTTTATATGGATTCCTCAATGTCATTTAATTTAATTAATAATATATTAATTGGTCCTACGAATATTTTTTGTTTATTTAAACCTAAATTACGTTACAAATATATTAAGCTGATTATTTTGCTACATGATTGAGGTTATCTATCATTTCTTTACAGCTAGATATTGTGATTAATTATCTTTGCAGAAATCGAGCTGTTTTACAATAATTCGAATTATTGGATGCTTTCTCATTGTCACTAGACACGTGTTAAAACAATCAGTCTAATGTCAATTATAAGACCTTATTGTATATGTATTCTTTCTTATTTCCAATTGGGAATGTTTAATTAAATATTTGTTAACGAACTCGTTGTTTCTTATTTGCGCAAACATTACTTCCTAAAACAAGCTGCGAAGCACCTTCGTTTATATTCAGTATACTATTCTTTTAGATCTGGCTCAAAATGCCCGGCGCCCATAATAATTAAGCAAACTAATGTGGTTGGCAACACTGAATTTGGGATATCCACAACTGTGGTCTTATGAAGTTAGTGATTATTGTGCTTCTAAATTATGAGTAAGCTAGTCAGCTAATTTTAATCAACCTACATCTTTGTCTCAGTATTTTCACAATATATTAATACGTAAAGATTACCTTTAAGGTGGCGGTATAAGTTTAATCACCTTCCATAAACTGCAATAACTGTACCTTACGAGCAAAATGTTCCAAAAGATATTAAAAACTGGGTTTTTGATTTGGAAAATGCGCTAACAGTGTTGAAGCTAATGCTAGTAGTTGAAATATTTGTTGAAGGTGCAAATTTCAAAAGATTTGCAATTGAATGGCCCTTTTGGTGCAAAAATCCCTCTTTTAGTGACTGGATTACCCAAGAAACGTAATCCGAACAAACACTAATAAACACGGTCTAACTATGCCTAGCGTGTATTGTAAAATACATTTATATTGCGAGGCTCAAAATGTATTATACACGAAACGTTTGGGTTTTTAAAAATATGTTGTTAGATATTTTAATTACAGTATTCATATATTGTGGGTGTATCGGTCCATATATTTTAGAAAAATGTTTTGCTTGTGCGGTACCGGTGTACGATCCGAAACGTTCTGTGTTCGATATTCTATTAACTACACGTATTTGCAATAACTGAAACGTGTTGTGTTTGATATGCTTTATACATTATAGTCGAGCTGCAAACCACAAGACATTTATATGCTTTCGAAAGTTTTGAACGACTACCTTCACTTATCTCTCAGAAACATGGTGCAAACCTGCCATTTTCTTGTTGAATACTCATCCACTTTAATTTCATTTTTGAACCTTTTAAACATTAAAACATCAGAAGTAATTGATTCGTATTCAAGTATTGGATGCTAGTGTTTAATATAACGATTTTCTTAAAAGATTTTTGAATAGAGATAACCTGTCTGGTCTTGTGATTTTCTAACAGTGATGAACTTTACAACGATCGTCTGCACGCTGAACTAATCACTAGAACGGATTTCAGGTTATAGCATATAGTTGCTTTGGTTATCAGTGAAGAATGGTTCAAAATTACTATAAGTATTAGTTAAGGACCATGAAAGCATTAAAAGCACGATCAACGGAGGATAGGGATTTTCGAAAACATGTCTGAGAGCGTTCGGTATAATTTTCGCTATAACATTAACGTCAATTTGAAAGCTTGGGATTAAAATATTCACGGTTGAGCATTTTTACTGAAATCGGGTTTTAAAATGAGAATAGTGGAAGTATTTATATCGAGAATCTTACAAGGAATTTAGGATACAATGTCGCAATGTATGATTTTCGAGAACCAGGCAAAATTGAATGCAATCAAGGATCTGGAAGACCAACTGAAAGAACGCAAGATGTTGTATAATATGTTAGTTACATCGAAAAACGATCCTAACTCTTTCAAGAAATTGAGATATTTCATGTGATACCCGCCGAACTATTTTAAAGGAAGGCCTGCACTTTTCTCCCAATCAACTTCATTCGACCTCGTAGAATAAACTTTTGCGAACGATTTCTCAGCAATTTAGACAATTATGACAATTTGGACGTCACATTTTACGGTGACGAAGCCTGGTTTCACCTTGTAAATAGTTAAAACATCAGAATTTGGTCAGTGGACAACCCACGCAAATGCAGAGAAGCACCACTGCGCCACTGCAGCGATTTTACAGAAATTAATTTTCTTCACGGTCTTTGAAGAAAACGTAAATGTGAAATTCTATGATCGTCACATATTGACACCGTCTATTGAGCAACTGCGTGACGACGGACTTACTCGGCGCTATTTTCAGCAAGACAACGCATATCAAACAATGAACAAAGAAATGCAATTTCTAAACAAATCGAAGCAAAGCGTCCAGCTGTGTTAAATAACGTGTCGGAACATATAAAGGAACGAATACATCTTTGCCTGCCACGTTAAGCACAGCACTTCCAAAATTCACTGTAACAAATATTTTGTACTTTAATGAAATTGCTCCACAAAAATATGCTAGCAAAAATTATACCTAACAATCTCAGGGATACTTTTATTACTCATTCAGTATAAGTTGTAAAGAAATAATCTTTTAGGTTCTCAGGTTGACATTTTAATTTAATTCTTAAATAACGTAGTGAACATTTTTCTTAATTATTATTTAATCTGTTCCCTATTTTTTTATGTTGAGACACTGAGGGTAGCTTAAAAACTTTTTTGCAAGCTTTGAAAGCCTAGAATCTTAAGGAAAAAACGGATTAAAATAGAAAACTATATTTATTCTAAAATATTTATTATTTAAAGGAATCGATATTTTAGTATCTTGATACACAAGACATTGATTATATACACCTTTTTTTGTTTTGTGGCTAAGACTTTGGGATGTGGAAATTCCCTTGACCCCTTGGCTGCAACAACTACCGTTATTTCGGCATGTCTACTAGAATGTTGCCAAATTTGGAGTAGTTGCACTGCCAGTAGAGATTTTTAATATGTCAAACACACTAACACGGGACATACAAGTTTACTTCCGCGTCCGAGAACATTTCTTCCCGCTAAAAAATTTACCAACCTCAATCGGATTTGAAACAGCGTCCCTTGGATGTAGAGGTAACATGCTAAACACCAATCGGGGATTATGATCAAAATGACTACTCCGACGAATATTTACTAACCTCTTATAAGCGCATCTGAAAATCTTACCACTTTGGTCGCTTATTTGGAAACACCCGGTATATACTTCCGCATAGTACTAACAAAATCGAATTGGTAAAGTACCAATATTAGTTTTACGTCAAAATCGTTTTATAAATCTATAAATAATATATTTTCATTTTATTAACAATTATTAAATGCGCAAGAAATCCTGAGTTATGTTTTATAAAAATTAGGAGTATTCCTTTCTTAAAAATACTTAATCAACAATTTCTGCATGAACACCGTCAAGTTTAAAAATATACATTAGCCCCTCTCGTCTTCACCCCTTTAATTTCTAGAAAAGGGTTAATTCCAACTCCCTGTCAATTTGGAACCCGAGGGGTTGAATCTGACAAGGTTGTATTGTACATACGATTAAGCGTATATCCGAGACCGCCGCCTATAACCTCCGGTTCTTCCGGGAATTCTGCAATCTTCAGTTCCGCTGCTTAACTTCCATCGATCTCCACCCCCTTGCTAAGTTATGTTAGCTGGGACAAATCAGCCCATCACGTAGAACTACCAGACATGTTCGTTAAGACTATAAATAAAAGAATAGCGTTTGTGAATTTTTAGTAATTTATAATATTTAGGGTCATTACGGCCAACTTCTTTTGTTGATTCTAGATTAGTTTAATATTTAGTAACATAAGGGATCCTTGATTTATAGATAAAATATTTTTGTTCCCGTTATTTACATTTGGGAAGAACATCTACTTTATTAGTTATATGTCCTGCGCTTTAATTTTTATTATATTCAATTTTTAAGTACAGATCTTATTTTATTACATGTAGACCCGTCGTGGTAACCTATGCTTTCTTTCAGGAACCAGTTATCATTTTAGTCTAGGTAATCCATTGTAATTCTACATGATCGAGGATGAAACCCAGCAGTAGTAATACAAAGCCGATACGGGAACGGAAGTGACGTCACAAGATGGCCGCCAGAGTGTCTGAAGGGGCGTGGCCCTAGGTGTTGAAGTGGGGGAAGTTCTAGATGCAGAAATGGGGCCGTGGAGTCTGCCCCACCGGTAGACAGGGCCCCAAGATGGCCGCCAGAGTTAGTTGAGGGGGCACAGCCCCAGGTGCAGCCTCAGCTACGTGGGGGGTGCTTAAGTCACATGATAATATGGCCGCTATGGCATGGGGCCCAAGATGGCCTACGAGTTGGTGGAGGGGCGAAGCTCTAGGTGTAAGAATGACCTCCGCCCCCGGAAAAGAAATGCGGCCAAGCCTTAGTGACAAGATGGCGTCGGATCTGTTGCCAACCTAAATCTAGTGACAAAATGGCGTTGGATCTATTACCAACCTAAGTCTAGTCCGAAAATGGCGGAAGATCTGTTACCAACCTAAATCTAGTGACAAGATGGCGTCGAATCTGTTGCCAACCTAAATGTAGTTCCAAGATGGCGTCGGATCCATTACCAACTTAAATGTAGTTCCA
>JAHWXV010067829.1:0-12249 GCA_024586415.1 Phrixothrix hirtus | reverse complement strand
TATATATCATAACTAGTAAGGTTATAAATTAAACATTCTAAAATGCAATGTGATTTGTTTAGGGAATTTTAAAATTAAAATTCTAATAATTATCATGCATACCTATGCAGTTCGAATATTAACCATAATTATACATTTTCAAATGCATTCAATCTGTAACCTGTGAGTTTATTTTAAATTATTTTAATCTTTTTATGTAACAAAATTAGGCATAGCAATTGTGAATAGGTATTGATATAGGAATACAATGAGTAGAGAAATTACGAGTAACCATATACCTACGGAAAAATGTAATAAACAAAGTGCTAAACCAAAATTTTATTTTGATATTATTCAATTTACCTTTAAAAACTTTAATTTAATTAAAACGTAAATTGTGGACTTTTAAGATGTTTATTATAATAGGCAGCTCATAAAATCTGAATTTGAAATAGAGAATAAAAATAAGTTCCAATATTTTATTAGCTAACTGGTTCTAGCATCGTAGCCAAAAGCAAAAACTTGGGCGGGTAATGGAATTTTGTTAGGCCAAAAATTATATACCCCTGGTTATAACTTACATACGTGGAGTCAGCCACGCTCTTTTTGATTTGTGATTTTTAAAAATTGTGCTGTATTTATGTTATGCTTGCGCCGAAACACAAAACTCCGTAATTTACATGTGTGCACAATAATTTAAGACAGCTTAATTTTTGCTAGCCCCGCACTCGCAAAATTTTGAAATTTTTTATAGTCCACTATATTGTCCATGTGTGCCACTTTATGCCACAAGCATATGTTTGTAAGAAAATGAATCAAAGTAAGACATTCCTAGCCCTGCACATTTGTTGAATTGTAATCAACTCTTTTATCAAATCAGTTCAAATTTGTGTCACATTGTACTGTTAGAATAAATTCAGTATATTCTTCCACTCTGTAGAAAAAATTATTAAATCTTAAGTAGTAAACAAACAATAAATATTTTTATGATGCACCTATTGATGCCTGCGAATTGTGCTAATCAATAGTAAATAAAAGATCAAAAAAGATGATTTAAAAAATTATAGATGTCTAAGGTATTTTGACCAAAATAGGAGGAAGTAAACAAAAAATTGAACATTTTTGAATTTTAAAACATTGAGCTGTCTCGTATTAGATTAACATACTAACTTTTCCTAATGTCAAAATTTTGTACCGTAACTAGTTTTCATAATACAGTCAAATGAAAAAAAATCTCTTACGTGCATAGATATGGAAATAGTGTCCACAAATAATTAAGGTATTATTTATGTTTATTTTGGAAACAATAACTGTAACAGACAGCCATACAAGTTTCTGGAAATGCAAAACCCTTCTTAAATCCAGAGATTGTCCATGATAACTCGCCTCAACGTATGTTTTCCGGAAAAGCTGTAAGTTCACGGTAAATGATATCAAAGACATAAGAACCGTAGCAGGTTTCACAACAAATATTAAAAACGTTTTCGAGAAAATCGCAAAAAACCTTTAGATCTCATGAATAAGGTGGAACTTCCGGTCATTAAAGTTTAAATTAAATACTAGACGTCTCATGTGCAGAAGATAAAAAACTTAAATGTAGAATTTAAAAAACATCGTTAGAGCTGATTTCGAGAAAATCTGGAAAAATCAAAAAATGACAAGAGTAAAGTGGCATTTCCATTTATTGGATTCTAATGAAATTGTTGCAGTTGCGTGCGAGGATGGATACAAAATTAAATATAGAATTGTGTTTATCGACGATTTTCTATTTTCACGCAGACACCCACGCACGCACGCGCGCACGCACGCGCGCACGCATGCGCGTGCGCGCACATACACGCGAGCGCACATACACACACATACGTACATACACATACGCACACGCACACCCACGCACGCCCCCACCCTCACACACCGATTAATTTTTAAAAACATGATTTTCAGACCCAGCGGGCCCGAAAACGTGTATTTCCACTAAAATTTCGACATCGAAAATTTTGGACGAAAACAATACTTTCTGTACACTAAAGCTCATATAGGTAAGGGAAAATAAAAATTGGTTTTCGAATATAGACATTTTATATCACAATAATTTTTCAATCACAGTAGATAATCGAATTCTACAAATTCTGATAACTTGTGGTTCTTAAGGCGAAACAAGGGCCGGCCAAAATAATTTTAAAGAAATTATGCGTTTCTAAAGAAATTTGGACAAAGGAGCTGGGGGTGTACAAAAAATTTAACACTTTCGAATTTTTAAACCTTGTACTCAATTGTGTTAAGCGAGTAGTATACGTTTTCCTAATGGCAAAATTTCGTACCACAACTAATTTTTGTAATACAGCCAAATGAAGAAAGTTTGTTTAAGGACTTAGAAATTTAATGTTGTCGTAATTATGATCCCTTTCAAATAAATGGTCATTTTATAATAGGAGATATAAACATGTACATATAGACAATTTAAAATAAAGCTCTTATAGGGCAGACAATTTTCCATAGTATAAATGTACCTCTAAAAACTTAATTCTAGTATTGGCGCCAAATAAAATTATTAATGGCACTACTTCTCAAGCTCGTATATTTTAATTAACTGAAGATTTGAAGGCCAATATTTTAATCAGATCAACACCGCCGTCTTTCATAAGCAATTAACGAAAATTGCGTTTCAACACGATATTAAACAAATATAATTTATTTCCTTTACAATTAATGGCGGTTCCCAATCGTAGCTGCAGCTCTATTGTTAGTTTCTGAATATAATATTCAGAAATAAACAGCTCTGCGATTTTCTCGAAAACGGCTATAACATTTTTTTTAAAGTTGCAATATTTCTTACGCCTATAATGCTCTTTTACGCAAACTAATCGGTTTCTCTAAGAAAATTCGTTAAAACGAATTATCGAGGAAAATCTCTGGAGTTAAGCAGTATTTCGCGTGTCAAATTAATTAGATGAGTGACCTTTGCCATTATCGTTTCCAACGTGAATATAAATTAATATTTTAATCATTTGTGTGCGTTATGTACTTAGGTACCTAATTACTTTTTATTTAAATTTATATATTATTTTTGTTCTAAATTAGGTTAAAAATTAATTTTAGAGTTTTCAGTGTAGATTTATAGGAAACTAACTAACGTCAATAACTTCAAATTAAATTTAAAATGAATAAAGGAAAATCGTGTGTTGTCTCATGCAAGATTTTTTAAATTCTTTTGTTCTTCTTTTGTTTGCTTTTGATTAACATGAGCTTTTAATAGATATTTCGTAAGAATAACTTTTGTTTATTATTTAATATTTAATCATTTTTATTCTATAGAGAGGAAGCATATATCGAATTTATTCCAACGGTATCATATGACACAAATTAGTACTTATTTTAACAAATACAGTTGAGCTCATTTGAGAAAATAAGTAAACCTTGTTTTTATACCTATATTTTCTCAAGTATTACTAAACTTATACAACTCATGTTTGTGTCACAAGTTGACACACGTGCAGGAAAATTTAATGTAATTAAAATTTTTTTTTTAATTTTATAAGTATGGAGCTAGCAAAAATTAAGTTTTCTTACATTATTATGCGGACGCGTAAAGTTGCTCAGTTTTGAGTTTCGGTGCAACACAGCACCAATATAGTACGATGCAGCACAATTAATAAATATTAGAAATCAAAAAATTTGGAGTTAACTAGACACCCATTAGAGTTTCTAATGAAAGATTTTATATCAAATTTTGAAAATTTAATTTACACTCAAGAATTTTGCCATTAGTAAATTAAAGTTTTCAGCAAACACAGATATTCTTAATTGATATTGATATAAATACAATTGGATTTGTTTCTAGTACTTGAATAATCCCGTCGGTTTTTGTCATGGTAAAATAACTCAACATTTTGTAATTTAATTACTTCGTTGTCAACTTTTAGCTACTAATTAGTTCGTTTGTCTAAAAATTTGTATTATTGAATTGAATATGGGTCCCTTACTTTTCTCTAAAAAAAGACTTATTCATAATCAGATTAATTTCGTTTAAAGTGTATTATAGCTAATTGATCATAGTAACATTAATTGGGGATAACAATCAATAATTTCAAATTTAACAGACTAATTCTTAAGCATAACGCCAAGCGTATATGCTATCAGTCACCAGTGTTAATATTTAACATTACAAGTTAATATATAAAAAGTTAAGAAGATCTAGTTCAATCACTGCCACCGTTCATAATTCTCACTTATGTGGGATGTTAATTGTAATCCCACTATTGTTTAAAATATTTATTAAAAATTCTTAGATAGCAAAGTAAATATTCTATTTTATCACATGCATTAACTATCCCAAATACTTTTTTAATTTATGTTTTAAATTTAATTTATTTTTTAATTGCGCTGTTAAAAATATTATAATCTTTCAATATTATTTATTTAAAAATATTTAATTCCTTAATGATAAGCAAATGTAACTTAATTTTTTCGGTAATAAGATCTACGAATTGGAAATCCAAAAAGTTATTTAAAGCTTGAAAGGAATTATTGTATAAAGGAAAATACTCAATTTATTTTAAATTGTATTTATTTACCTATATCTAAAGTGCACGTGGAAATATTCCTTATTCCAAGCAGACGTAACAAACCGGTTGACCTTGCACGTATACCTATTTAGATGCTAAGGAACCAGAACGTCATCGGTGCCACGTAGAACTGTTATAATATTTTCTATATTTGCGCCCTCTTCGTATATATACACTCAACCAAAATCGCTTATTTTTATATATATTGTCCACGTGGCACCCTCATAAATCTTTGTCTATGGGTTATTCTGATTGTCTAGAAGCTAAATATTTATTATTTATTTAAAATATTTCTTTAACATGATATGAGAGTTATTTATTGTTAAAAAATTAATATAAATTCGTACATAAAAGAATTTTTCATGGTTTTTCCTGTGTAGAAATTGTGGAAGACTTATAAATATTGAAGCAACTTAAATTCATATATAAAATATGAGTGTGGAAAGGATTCCCAATTTCCATGTCCTGTACTACATTGTGGCCATAAACCTAAAACAAAAGGAAATTTAAAGCATCAACTTTTACTTAAATAGGGGTTAAGTGAATACAAAAGAAACGTTAGTACAGGGGTTAAGTGAATACAAAAGAAACGTTAGTACTTTTAAATTTAACTGAAAGTTATATCTAAAAGTATTCAAACGTAGTAAGTATCATTAAATTCAATAAATAATTGTATTAGCTGGGATTACTCTCTTTATTGGTATTTAGAATCAATTCTAGTAGAAGTTTTAATAATAGATCTGCATCTTTAATATAAATTTCTGTAATACGTCTTTAATAGTTTTATTTGTGTAAAAAATTATAATAAAACAATAACTAAAGTTTCTTTTACTACTTACGCTTATGAATCCTGTGAACAGTATTTATATGACCTCCAGAGTCGTATGTCTATTTGAAAACAAGCGCATTAAAGAAATGTTTGCACTTTCGAGACTTTTAGTCACTTGTTTCCGTAACTAAAGTGTCACTTTTAATCTCAAGGGACTAAAATTTTACTTTCGTCCCAAGGGAGATAAAGTAAATTTAATCCCGCTCACCATGGCAATAAGAAAAATTAGCCAATCACAATTACATATTGCCGAAAGCGTTTCTATAACGCTTCGTAAATTAAATTTAAATAGCATGTGCCGTGAAGCATACATTATTAAATCGAATAAACTGTTAATGTCAAAATTATGCAATTTGCCTTTCTTCGACCTTTTTGATTTCAAATTTTTCTAAAGTGCAAAAAATAATGTAATAATGTAATCGGGACTAAAACGTGATCCCTGTGATCACTTGAAAGATTTCTTCGGGATTAAAAGTAGCACTTTAGTCCCTTGGTATATAATGTACTATTGCATAGACGACTTATCATAATCTCATTATATCGATCTATTTATTGTTTAGTTTTAACCTGTTTTGATATTTTTACTGATTTACATTCATTTACTTTTCACCTGTATAATTTTGATTATTTAAAATTTAATTATTATTCTTAATGTTATTTATGGTATTTTTGTAATTGGCAATAGGCTGTTGCAATAAAATTGCTATTATTATTATTATTATTATTATTATTATTATAAATCTGATATTTTACTGAATTTGGAATATCAGTCTGTACAGCAATACACTCGTTAAAAGAATATATATTATAAAAAAAGATCTAGATGTATTACATACAACGCTATTACAACTTTAACCATAATATTATATTATGCTATGACCATGTATTATAGCCGCGAGCCGTAGGCGAATGTCGAAAATTTTATAAAATATATTAACAGCTATTTCGTGGCAATTAGTATAACTACCTTTTTACAACCATAGATAGTAGTTAAAAACGTAAACGTGCTTGAGTAATATTTTCTATAGAACTGTCAATGTAGTAGCATATTGAAAACTGAGCATTTATTGGTCAATAGATAAGAATCTGGATTCTTATGGCATCTATTGAACATGTTCAACAGATTCAAAATTGTAATAGCTTATTCTATGTTGACTGTTATTGTACACTCTTATACTTATATAGAGTGTATCGTATCTTCCTGAAATTTTAACAGCGTATATAAATAAATCAGAGAAGCACAATTTTGTAAAAAAAAGATTAAAAATTCAACATTTATTAATTAAAACTGATCTTTGCACCTTCTAACACTGGTTATATCATCGCTGTCAATTTAAATGTACACTTTGAAGTTGTGTGACTCACTAAAGGATCGTAAATTGGATTTAAAAGAGTCTGTTGTTTATTTTATGTAAACAATTGAAATGTATTTAAATATATTCACATAAAACATTCAACACGTTACGCGTGTTCTGTAAAAATTTCATAAAAATAAACATATAGGTGCTTCATTAACTTAAATCTATCAAGTATTTAGATTTTTGCTGCATATTTCACCATATACTACATAATAATCATTTGTAGTATTTATATACATCGACGCGTACTTGCAAATTTTTAGGCATTTTAAATTTGTTTAACAATTTGGTTTTTAGAATGACGCTGATATTAATAAGATCACTTGGGGATATTAACTACATATCGTCCTTTAAGATAAATGAAGACACAGAAATATGCCCAAGATAGTAAACAATAAGTAGGTGAAAAATCCAAATATGATACTGTTCTCTACACACCTATATCATTATGTAAATGTAGGTACTTATAAACGTAAAATTCGGAATAATACCAAATATATGTGGTAAAAGTGAGACGGGTGGCTATTTAAGTACTGGGTAAAGTAAAATTCCATAAGAAGCGTAGATTTTAATAGTCGCATGTAAAACTGATTCTTAATTCTGTTATTTTTTAAGGTGTAAATTACTATAAATAATATTATATTTAAAAGTACACTACTTGAAGTACTTGAAGTAGTGTCAGCGGGTTTCAAAAATAAAACAATAGCAAAATTGCCTGTTTAAAGGTATTCATTTCTAATACCGGTTATTTTAGCGTATTAATTAAATTTTAAATAAAAGTAAATAGAAAAATCTGGGTCTATATGTACGATTATATTTCTTGTATAATTACTTTTCCGTTATTTAAATTATTGAACACATTGTGGTTCTTCTAAAAAAATTATAATGAAACACATCTTCATTATACATTGTAAAAAAACCGAAAACGCTAAAATTAAACGGTAAAATATTAAAAGTTCGTTAAAGTAACAAACATTCCAATTATTCTAAATAGCAATAATTATTGTAATTACAACGTTTATTTACAAAAGTATTTATTTAATGTGTAAGTCTAATTATTTAACCAAATTAATTCTTAATGTCGAAATTTCCAGGTACCTACTTAAACAATCAGATAGGTATCTTAGAAATAATTTTACTGCAGGTTACGCTAATGGAATTTTATGAATCATATTTTTATAATAGATATTTTTATCTTTATGTTTATACAAATAAAGATATTATACAGATGTCATATATTTTGATATTAATCTAAGTCCAAATCCTTTAGCACTTTAGTTACTATAAATTAGTAGTTTTCATTATTGTAAAAAATTAAAACTCCAAATGTACTTAATAATGAATGGAGCACGCATCTTTCTATTGTTTCATTTTTGGGAACCGCCGACACTAGTTCAAGTAGTGTACGTTTAAATATAATATTATTTAAAGTAAATTGCACCTTAATAAATAATAGAATTAAGGTTCAGTTTTGCGTGCGGCTATTAAATATCTACGGTTCTTATGAAATTTTACTTTACCTAATACTTAAATAGCGACCCGTCTGCTGTTAACCGCCAGATAGGAATGTCCTGTTTTAGTCCGAAATTAGTCATTTTAAATGGTACAGACTTTAAAAACTATCTGGATCTAAATGACAATTTTTTAATTGAATTTAATTAAGTTTATATACAAATACTTTAAGTTATTTATAGTATATTGCGATACAAGATCGGTAAGCACTTTATAACAAGCTGAGGAAAAATTGGAGAAACGAGATCCAAAATATCGACTTTTTGTAATTTCCGAAACTTATTATACTAAATGATCGTGTATCGTAGATTATCTTTTGCTAACAACAACTATCAACTAATTACGAGAATTTGACTTCAAACCTTTACTCCGTTTTATAATAGTACTAATGCCATACCACAATGATTCGTTGTGAAGCATAATCTATCTATTGTATCATTATTTATTTTAAATAATGCAAAAATATTGTGTAGTATTGTAGAAATTACGTATTAAGAGATTGTTTACTACTAGTTGTAAGGTTTTTTGATATACCTTCCTTATAAAATAACTAAAAAATGCACTAGAATCTTCTACAACCCAAACTAAGACATTTATCAATAGCATAATCAGAATTAAAACAGCAAATATAAAATGAGAAATATTTTAGTTGCATTTTTAATCTTGGATCATGTAAGTAATACCCTTTATTTTGTAACAAAGATGAAATATTTTATTTTATTTTAAGAACAATTTGAAATATTTTTTTATGTTACGTGACATTCTTTGATTGTTAAAAGTGTAATGGAAATTCTTACTTAAAAGTAATATTTCAGGTACTTTCCTATGTGGAAGCTGCGGAAGAAGTTATAAATACAAAAGGAACTTGCATTCACATGTAAAATATGAATGTGGAAAGGATTCGCAATTTCCATGCCCTGTATTAAATTGCGGCAATAAACCTAAAACAAAAGGAAATCTAAAACGTCACCTTCTACTTAAACATGGACTAAGTGAATACAAAAGAAACATTAACTCTTTTAAATTTAATTGAATGTTATATCTACAATATTACAAACGTAGTAACTGTTATAATAATTATCAAATTAATAAAATAATTATATTATAATGTTTCTAGTAGGAGTTACTATTAATGGATATATCTGCAGCTTTTATATGAATTTATGTAATATATTTCTAAAAGTACATAGCTAACAGCACTACTTTATGTAAAGGGTTCTAATAAAATAAGATTAAAATATCTTTTACTTCTTACGCCTGTGAATCCTGTGAACAGTTTTTATTATTAGCAGAAGTATTGCATGTATATTTGAAAACAAGCCAATTAGAATATTTTACACAGGCAACTTATCATAATAAACGTGAATGTGAATATACGAGGTGTGTCTCATGCATTTTGTGAATGATCTAATATATCGGTATTTAACGGTTAAAACAAGGCCACGCGCGTGTGTAGGCCTGCATGGATATGTTAAACCTGTCCTCTGATCGCGCGAGGCTCCTCATTTCGTAGTGCTACAGTTATTTTAATAGAGTGTTGTGAGAAGTGTGCGTCAAAAAGTCATGGAACAACGACACAACATTAAGTTCTGCTTCAAATTGGGTAAAATGAAGACAGAAAGCCATGAAATGTTGATGCAAGTTTACGGGAAGGATGCTGTGAGTAGAAAATGTGTGTAATATTGGTTTGCATGCTTTATTACGGGCAAAAAATCGGCGGAGCACGAACTGCGTTCGGGCTGGCTATCCACAAGTAGGACAACTGAAAACATTGAACGTGTGTGATTATTAGTAGTACAAGATCGGCGATTGACTTTGCGATTAATATCAGCAGAAGTGGGCATTAGCAAAGACACACTGGGAGCCATCATCCATGTAGATGAAGTTGACAAAAGTTTACGTTGGTAGTAGATAAAAACAATGAAATAGCTAACAAAGGAAACTAAAAAGTTAGATAGCGGCCGAACAAGAGATAGGTAATCGAATCAGTTTGGAGATAGGACTAGCGTACTCACCTTTAGAAGTGTAAATAAAGGCTACTCGAGTGACTTGGTCAAAGCCTTGGAAGAGTGTTACAACGCAACCTATAGGCCAAGAAATTAGAGGAGTATTTGGTACCAATACAAGAACGCGATTAACAAGTTCCAAGTTGGGAACAGACGTATGCCATTTGGACAACTTTTGAAGTATGTCAAGTAAGCGCTGTTAATGTTTCCAAAACCGTTACGTTAAAGATTAAATCAATTGGAAATTCTTCAAACGGTTGTCAAGTGTAAATCCAAGGTCTCGTTTAGAACGAGAAACGCGAGGACAACCGTTGACTTAGTGTGTGCTAATTGAAGTTACTTCGATACAATTTGTGAGTAAAAAACTGGAAAAACGTGGGAAAATAGGTACCTAAGATACGTTTAAGTGGTATTTCGTGCTTTTAACTGCGCTTTCATACAAACCACCTTGATGTGGGCTAACAGGAGGCAAATAATTAAATTCAATGCCTTTATGTGCGGTAAACGAACAAATAAAATTTTAAGTATGGGAATCCAAATAGTAGTTGGATAAATCCTTATTGGCTCCAATGAAGTTGATTCCGCAACCTGAATAGACATAAGATGGTACGCTACGTTGAGATATAAATTGATGAATAGGGTCAACAAAGGCTCGTGTTAATAGGTCTTCAACTATCTCAACGCTAATGGATTTTGTGTCGAAGCAAACAAAGATGCAAAGATATAATTTCTTCGCTGAAGTTTTTTGAAGAGATAACAATTTGATCGAAAACGGGCATATAAAGTCAAGACCGGCATGAAAACCTGAAGGGCATGGAACTACACGAGGTGAAATCAAGTCGTTCATGAGAAAATGTAACATCCAACATATTTTAGTAGTATCAGAAACCACACTATCTTATATACCTTTAATGCAAACATACAAGAATTTCAATATCAATTTAAAATGTCAAGGACTGCATTCGATTGGTTACTGTCAAAAATAGGCCCAGCATTGCCAAGCCAGCAGCGATATGCTGGAAGACCAATGATTCTTGTAGAAAAGCAACTACTTTCAGTTCTATGGCTTCTTGCAACTCTTTACAGTTACAGGCAGGTAATTACTTTTTGTTAAATTATTTTATAATGTATCTATAATAATTTTTATAGATCGGTTGGAAATCGATTTGATATGTATAATGCAACATTATCAGCATATTTTATACGAGTTGTAAGGGCCATAATTACAAATGCTTCTGATATTATTATATGACCAAGTGAAGTACATAGAAAAAGTATTGAAGCACACTTTTGTGATATTGCAAGTTTAGCAGGAGTACTTGGGGCCATTTATGGCACCTATGTAAAGAAAAAAACACCAAAAGAAAATCTTCAAGCATATTCAAATAGGAAATACTTTTCAGACATTACTCTTCAGGCTATGTGATTCTTCACTTAATTTCATAGATTGTTTCGCTGGATATCCCAGTTCCGTTTGTGGTTTTCGAATTTTCATGACTCCGGATATTTACAAAAATATTGTACATAAATACTGAAAACCATTTTACTCACAATCAGTACATAATTGGAGATAAAGACTTAATGAACATGTATATTGCTGAAGCACACAATAGTATTGTGCGAGATCAAAGCATCGTATTAAAGAACGTTCGAAACAATAAGCTATATTTAAAGACCAACTCGAACACTGTGTACAATAGAGAATAATATCGTAATATCGTAAATATTAGCTAATAGATATAATAACAAGATTGTGTAAATATTATACATACACCTACGCACGCACACGCACACGCACGCGCACGCGTACGGCTCCTCACGCACACGCACAATCATACGCACACGCACACGCGCACGCACACGCACACGCATGCATACCCACCCACACACACGCATGCATACCCACCCACACACACACACACACACACACACGCACACACACACGCACGCACGCACGCACGCACACACACATACACCCATACACACATACACACACACAC
>JAHWXV010067827.1:0-11999 GCA_024586415.1 Phrixothrix hirtus | reverse complement strand
TAGTTTTCGAAACGTTTAATTTTTTAATTAAAGTTACACAGTTTAAACCAAAAATTGTTTTAATTATGAATACTAACTGTGAAAGTTTCCATAAATATTCTAAATCCCATTGTCTAGGATTTATTCAAGAATATTTAGGTATTATTGACTAATTTTGATATTAGAAATAAACATATTATTTTAATCAAGGCGCCTAATGTCAAATTTATTAAATTTTCTGAATAATATTGAATTTATTTCAGTTAGTCGTACTTCGTGATAATTTATTATCGAAGGTAGATTTTTAATATTTCGAAAGGTATATTTTCAAAAATGAATTGATACTCTACCGAAGAAAAAGTTGAGATAATTTTATGTAATGGGTAATGTTTTAATAACTGTTTACTGGTGTCTAGGGTTTATATTGAGAAGTTCCCAAATCGTGAGTATCCTGACAAATAAGTCTTCAAAGGGCTTTTAGCAAGATTTTGGGAAACATGCAGTGTTGCATATAAAAAACTAGAAATTTTAAAATCAATCACAAGTAGTAAATAAAATGAATTATTGATAGAATAGTTTGTAATTGCAAATCCAGGTACTAGCACAAGAAATATTGCGGAAGAGTCGGGCAAGTATAAGAAGGATTCTTCATACGTACCACATTGAACTATAGAATTTTTTATATGTAATTAACTTTCGGCGTAAATTAGATATTTCATTGTGGTGTCTTGAAAAGGCTGGAGAGGGAAAACACGTTTTTGATTTTGTTATGTTTATAGATGAATCAATTTTTCACAAAAATCAATGTTTTAGTTAACCGCCTTGATTTACATTATGATTATATTGGAAACAGGCGTTTATTTCGAATTGTTGACCGTCAAAATCGGTAGAGTGTTAATGTACGAGAGCTACGCTTTATATTTCTGAATACGGGGTAATAACAAGACATATTTATAACTTTTCGAAGTACTCTCTTGTACATGTCATGTACTTTGATATCCTCTGAAACCATTCCGTGAAACAACCAACCCAGGTTTCTTTGGATATTGCGCTAACATGTTCTTCAAATGCCTTTACAGCTTCCTCTGGTGTTGAGAAATGGATTCCACGTAATATCTTCTAATAGTTGGAAATAAGAATAAACCTCAAGGAGCTAAATAAGAGCTGTAAAGTGGATGTGACATTAACTTGTTCCAGAATATCGAAGAAGCTCCGTTGTCAACTTTGCAGCATGTATCGGAGCATTGTCATGATGCAGAACAATTTGTTTTTCCTGCACTTTTGAGAGCATAGTCGGCAAGTAAATGGTAGTATACCAATATGCAGTAACTGTTTTCTTATTCTCAAGAGTAACGGAGCAAATGTAAGCAGTGCGACTGAAGAAAGAAGCAATCATTTGTTTACCGCAACTGCGTGATTGTTTCACTTTTGTAGGCCGCATTTCATTTTTAAACATCCATTGGGAAGATTGTTGCTTAGTTAATGGATTATAGCAATACATCCAGGTTCCGTCGCCTGTAATGATATTTTAAACTGCCTTAGATGTACCTCCATGATAACGTTCTAGGTGTTTTAGGCACCAGTTGACCCTCGCTTTTTTTGCTCCTCTGTTAAAAGATGTGGTATCCAGCGACAACACACTTTTTTCATACTTAAATGAGTATCAAGAATTGTTTGAATTGCAGTGATTCCAATACACGAATTTCATTATAGGTCACCCAGTGATCTTCTTCATCAATGTGATTTGAAGTCATTGCGGTAATCGGACGACCTTCGCGATTTGTATCCTCAAGCGATGATCTCTTCCGTTGGAAATCTTTATACCAATTAAACACAGTCGTCCGACTTGAAGCTTCTCCCGGAAATGCATTTTGAAAACGAGCGAATGATTCATTAAAAGTTAAAACCGAACGAAAATCATGCAAAATCATGGCACGAAAATTCCCGCGTCACTTCCATTTTAAGCCGCACTTTAACGTTTCAAAAATTCTCACAACTTACAGAAACAACATATTGACTTCAAATAAAGTGCAACTTATACGCAAACAATTAACACCTTAAACTAGCCTCAAATTTGTAAATAATTATTTGCAGTGTTGCCACATTCAAAAACATACACTGCGATCCTTGTATTTGGTGGAATTATTGGAAGTTATGTAATCGGTCCATATTTCTTCAATGTATATTTAAATGGCTAAATATTTTTAACGTTTTCCAAAAGAGACCTTTGAAATCTTCTTGAAGACATAACACTAGAAATTTCTGAAGGAATATGCCAAAAATTTAGTTTATGCTACTATACTTACTACGCCCAATAACATGAAAGTTGTTTTGAAAGGAGTATTTAACCATTTCAATTTTCCATAATGATAGCTTTCGCCCTTTAAATAATTTGAAAGTGTTGAAAAAATTAAAGTTTCATTGGCCACAATAACAATTATTTTATCGTTTATTCGATTCAAATCGGCCTACTGCTTTTATGTAAATTGCCAAAATGGTCACATACAGTTTTAACTTTAGATTGTTTTTACCATATAAAATCGTTTAAGAGAAGGTAAAAAATACGCGTCTCATACTTTGCTTACACACAACATATCCAAATTTCATTAAAGTCAGGTGAACACTTGGGATAACTTATAGTTAGTTAAATATGTTATTCAAATGTTAATGCCGTTAATTTTACCTTATTAATAAAACGATAGAGCGGTTATATATTATTTCTGGCATATACGTAATATGTAGCTTTTCTTTTCGAAAGCAATTTGATTAAACCAGGTTTCATGGATTAATATTGTCATGTCTTTGGTCACGAGGAATAATCCTTTACTTATAGTTTTGCCGAATGGCTATGACTAAAGTAATTTTTTTCTATATTAGAAGAGTTAGAAGTACTTAGGTTTATTTCAAACATGCATACGTTTTTGTGGACTATATAACCAAATTGTTTGCTTTTCCTTTCACTACTCTCTAAGTTTTACTATGTACCATCCAAATTAACTTTTACCGACATTAGTTTGATCCTTACTGCCGAATTATAACAGGGTGATCCAGTTATTTTTTAAGCAACCCGCAGATATCCTAAATTATTAAACATTTCCAACTTGGAAATCCTACTAAATTTTGGATGCAATGTATTATATACAACAATGTACCCAACTATCTTACATGGTTTAAATTTTCTACATCCGCTTAATCGATTGAACAATTAAGTGCAGTGAAGTTTTAGTTAATTTATTATTTAAATTACACAACTTATAATTTAATTAAGTGATGAGATGCTACTTAAAAAATAAAAGTTTGCTATGCTTACGAAAGCAATTACAAGCCCTAGTAGTTTTTATTGCTATAGTTCTGAAAACGACTAAGAAGGATATTTAGTGCCGATATCAATTTTTATTTCAACGATTTGTTGATAGCTTTATTAAGCATTTCCTTATTTACATTTGTACTTAACGATCTAGTTTTACAGTTGTCAATTTAGGCATTCTTTAGACTATTCTTGTTATTATTTTATTACTTTTATTAGTATAGTTGCAGATATTATATCAACTCCTGGTCATATATTTTACTGGTGGGTGTTTTCTAATCTGTTTTTAGCTTGCATAACCTAGCATTTTCCTGAATCTTTTTCCAGTTTTATATTTTACGCAAGTTTGTATAAGTTTAATTCTACAAATTGAAGTATGCGGCTTGTCGAGAACTTCAGCTTAGGGAAGCTAGCCGATAGTATTTGATAAAAACCGTTTTATTATTCCTTAAGGAAAAGCACTATTATGTACTTATCAGTTATAAACTGGGCTATTTTACCTAAACCTTCAAAATTTTAAGTATACGACTTCTTCAGATTATGATATAAGAGAAGCTACTCGGTAGTATTTGATCAAGACCGTTTCTTTATACTTGCCTGGGACCAATTGCTATAAACTACAAAGACTGTTTTTACTTAAAGGTCTTACTTAATGTATTATTGTTCACGTTATGATACATCAAATGTATTAGGGGTATTTTGAAAACAAACACGAGTTTCTGGGGATTACTTTTCGGATTGCTAATTTTTTATCTAGATATTTTGCTGTTTGAACTATTTTTGGAATGTAAATTTTCTCTATGTATGGTACTATTTCTTCTTCGTTTAGATGTTCTTTATATGCTCTTTTCTGATCAACGAATTATTTTAGTCACTAAATTAGCATCTTTCTGTGACATAACTTCTAATATTTAAAATAATAGTGTGTTGTAGTTTATAAACACCACAACGGAGTAAACAATGGTTTTAAAATTTTTAACTACGAAATCCAGAAATATTTTCTTATTTCCATATTTGCCAGTGTATGATTTCAAATAAAATAAAATTATTTGTGTCCTTTTCTAAGGTCTTTGGGTATTGCTAACCCTTTAATTACTCTAAACCGGTATTATCAGGAAATATCTTTAAGACACTTTTTCGGAACAAAAATTAAATACATTATTTTCTTATACATAATCTGCTACTAGCTTCAATATTGAAAATTTACAAAAATTATCGCAGTTTCTTTCTCAGCAATTCCAATTTTCCTTTTTCTAGTAACTTTCTCATTGAAACTCGTTTTGATAATAACGGTGATATTACACATTTGGGATGTTTTACAAGCTATATGCATATTTGAATTATATTTGTACTTATTATTCCGATATTAATAATCATTTTTTAATATATTATTTTTATGTTTTACGTGTAGCCTACAAAAGCTTCCCTTCTTATTCCAATTTTATTTAAAATAATAAGTTGAATACTCGTGACATATACAAAAATCGTTAAAGAGTAGAGCAGAAAATTCGTTCCTTAAATTAAGCACATACGAACAAAGGTAGCAATCAACTATAAAAGTGGAGCCTAACGAGGTGAAAACTTGTTCTCGTTTTTTAAATAAAATTACATCCCATTATTAGTTTAAGCCGCTTCGTGCTATGATCATGTTGTTGTATCTACTATATATGTTTTAGATTAAGTAATATATTGATTTATTTTTGTAAATACTTCTCAAATCATTTCTGATTTAGGTATGAATTACTATTGTAAATAAAGCTAGGTATATTGATGAAATAAATGATCAGTTTTGTAACTTCAAGTTTTTCTTTACCTTCCTCAAATATTGAATGTTTTCAGTTATTAAAAGAAGCAATACGTCCTTCGATCTGTTGCAATTAAACAAAATATTTCGGAATAGGACATATATGGAATATATAATTCATTGTTGTCAAAACAGATGATTGTCCAATTTCCACATTCGCATTAATAGTCGTTATCAACTTGATGTAGAATATGTCAGTTGGATTTTCTAAGTCTCGCAAGTTGTTCATTTCCATTTCATCCTAATTTAGTGTAATCAGTAGAAAACATAAAATATTTGCAGTAGCAATAGAAACATCAGAAGGACCAACCCACCTAACGCCTAAATCCTTATGGCAATAACCGCTAAGACGCAACGCTAATATTGACTCTTGATTAAAGAGTTTCCAAAACGTATACATCATTAGTGTTCCACAGGTTGCTCCTTATTTTGAACAAATAATTGTGCGATATTGACTTAGAGAAACAAGTAGAAAGCGAATTGAGGTCAGCTGTATTTAGTACGAACAAGAAAATATTCAAAATACTAATTTTAAATATTTCTAAAAATGTCATAAGTATATATTAAAAAAATTAGCGTGGTTGGAAATCAAACAGAGATCTTATCGATTTGATCTCGATTTAAGTGATAAATCGAATTCCTTCGTATATGTACTTAATTATAGTTGTAAAGGTGCCACGCAAGCTAGCTTCGTCCTAAAATAAAAAGCGAAGAAGAGAAAAATAGGACAGGAAACGAAGGATAACTCACGTGGTAAAAGAGAAGGTTGCTTGACTCGAAAAGCTTTATCGAAAGAAGGTGATGAGCCGTTGAATTATCTTAAGGTCAAGAAACTAATTATCTAAACAAGATCGTAGAGATAAGGAAGTAATGTCTTTGAGCGCAACGCCTTTAAGGATACAAATAACTTGCAGAGCAAAACCTGTAAAGGAAAAGAGACATTTACGGTGCACCCTGTATATGCTAAAAGCGAAACATATATAGGTAACCTTAAAAGAATTTTAGGTAGCAAGAAATAATAAATTCTGTGTACTGTTTAAACATGAAGATAACAATTTATTGAGTGTATAACAGACAAAGTTAAAAGTTACACAAATTATGTAATGCTTGTAAATCGGTTAAAGTAAATTATTGAAAGTTCACAAATGATACAATTGTGTTTCCTAGTTTGGAATAAAACGTTAGAGGTTTAGGCATATGGTAGGCGATCAGATTTTATATCTTAGTCTGCCTGTCTAGTGCGATGTTAGAATAAAACCTAAAACATAGGAACTGAATTAAAGTCGAGTAAATTTACGCTTTATGTGCAATTTATAATTATAACAAAATAAATGAATTTAAAGAAAATAACAGAACGAATTTGTGGGCAGATTTGACTAACGTTTTAAAAATTAATAGGTGTTCCAGAGGAATGTAAAATTTTATTTAAGCGTAAAACTAAATGTAATTTGATAGGCCGTCTTTATTCAATTTAGTTGAAACCAAAATGGGGATGGTAAAATTTTTATCTATGTTTCATTTAAATCGATAGCTAGATCACTAACTGTAAATAAATAAGCAGAGATTGCCTTCGTTTTACTAATTCACGCATGAAAATTTAAAATCAAAATTTAAACAAATGCGTGGTTCAAAACTAATTATATGTTTAAATATTTAACTAAATGTATTGACAGAATTATAGTAACGGGAAAGACAAAAGCATTATACTTAATAAATGTTCCAACAGTAAAAAATCATAATGTTAAGTAACTAAAGAAAAATAGGATTTTACAGACCTACTCTGATTTTATAGATGGCAGGTGGTAAGCTAGAAAGCAACGCCGCCGGCAGCAGACCAGCGTTCAAGAGTAGAGTGACAACCATACGGGAGGTCAAGCCAAGCCTCATTCGGGGCTTCTACGGAATATAGAACGATCGTGTCCACCAGGTGTTCGACCATCAATAAATTAATCAGATGCGTAGACGGCAGTCAAATCAAATGCTAAGCAGAAGGAGTAGCCAAGTAGATAAAAAAACTATAAATCCACAAAGGCAAAAATTAATTAAGTCACTGACAAAACAAGGTAAAAGACTTACCCCATCTTAATAAATAATGAGCTTCTTTAAGCAACAGAAAGAACAGTGTTTAAGGACAAAGTATTCGCACATTCAATCATGGTTAACAATAGAATGCGGTTTCAAACGACCTTTGAAGTATATTAGACAGCGCGCAGGACGAATTTCTTAAAGCGCGTATGGCTAAAACCTTGAAGATAGATAGAGTAAAAGGGAATATAATAAAAAGGTAATCACCATTAATTATTGAGTAATAATTAGAATAAAGGAACTGAAAAATTTAATGAACTTAAACTAAAGGTACCAGGACGACAGAAATTTAATATACGCATCATCCAAACACAATCTTATATAAATTAATAATAGCGCTCGCTCATGGGCGTAACAGACGGAAGGGCAAGAGTGTAATACATTAAATCAACAATTGTCACAATGCAAAAAAGAAGCGTGACAAAAGATGTGCAAAGTTCAATGGCAGATGGCACGACCAACTGAAACCCTCGGGTAATCAGTATTCACATTGTCACGTTTTCCCAATTCTTGATAGGTCGTAGTTCAATTTGTATATCCCAATTTATCTATCTACGTAATTAATGAGAAGGTAAGAATTCGTAAAACGTAACACATCAAAAATATATTTAATGTAACTAGTTTAATAATCCGTATTAAAATATAAAACATTCTATTAATTAGTACAAATGTTAAAAACTATTAACTCATAAAAAGAATTCAAATTGTAAAGATAAAATGTAATTAAAAATGTTTAAGACCAGCATGTTGCTTTAGTGATTAAGAATTAAAATAAATTCTACTGATTAAATAGGAATCTAGATTTTAAAATTAAAATATAGGAAAATATAAAATCAAATAAAACGTTTTAAGCTAATGCTAAACATAAATAACTCTATAAAAACGTAGCAAAACGAAACAACATTCATGCATAGAGCGCAAAATCTAACATTAAAGGAACTAAATTGATTTCCCACAACTTTTTCAATCAAAATTACAATGAATTCTGATACCAAAACAGCTTAAGAGGCATAACTGAATGTAAAGCAAATTACAACATTTCTAGTTCTCAAACTAGCCTCTGCCTAATATCATTGATCCCCAGTTTATAAACGCTTTGTCACGATGTTCACTCTAAATCCTTCTTAGTGCTGCATGTTTGGATATTTTTCAGATTGTACGTGTTCACTAGGACATTTTTCTTCCCCCCTGTATCCGTAAGAATGTTTTTCAAAGCCTACAATGAGAGTTTAACTCTTGTGGGGCTCTGCTGTAATATTGTTATTCGTATGTGTTTCTGTAGCTTTAAGTATAGCCAGAGTATCTCGTAAAGACTACGTGTGAAAGCAATCGGACGTTTATAGTTGTTTGATATGTTGTCGAACCCCCGTGGATGTTTTTTAATGGCACTTTACATGCTGAATCCTACAATATAGTTATTTAATCACAATTAAAGCCAAATTACCTTATAAGGAATTCGAATATCCCTAATAATCCCTCAAATTTAACTTTCATGGCGACTACACACTACACTACATGCATTTTAATAACACAAGCATTTTTCAGACCACAGAGCGTTATTAATAATAGGTAGGTGAATGATTTCTGCATAGAAACTAATATAGAATTTTCCGTAATGTAGAATGTAGATATTTTACAAAGAGTGAATGTTGAATATATGTCTAAATATGTATGCACTTCTATTGAAATGGGTAATGCTATATACTTTAAGTAACTAACGTAGGAATCTATCTATATATACAGACGCCAAAGGTGTAAAATACATACAGATCCGGTGACATAGGCCTATGCTCGAAGATATCACGCCAAGCCTGAGCAAAAGCTGTTTGGCCGATTGAATCAAAAATTGGTTCAGTACAAACTCATTCCACGCTGACCTCAAATCATAAAGGTTAAGGATTTAACTAATGAAAATAAATCAAATCATTAACTAAAAAGTCATCGCAACATTGAGATTAGTTGTAAATATTTAAATTACTCAAATTAACAGAATCGCTAGAAGATACTATAAATTGAATAAGAGAAATATGTTCAAAGTGCACGTCATTACCTATACATGATACGAACAAATAAATATTGGAATTATTAATATTTTAAATATTGTTCCAATATTGTTTGTGCATCAGCGTTCAAATATAAAGGGCCCGCGTTCGATTAAGGGCCAAGTGAATCTTCATAATATGTACTTAAGGTATTTCAAAATATTTTAAATATTAATATATTTTAAATCAATTACTACAGTTCAAGATTTACTTTTAAATCAATTCATAGTTATGTGCAACACTAATTTAACCTGGTTTAAACAATGGTGCAATAATGGATGAGCTAGAGATAGAAATCCGCCTGAAGAATCCTATCTGCATATATTTCTGAAAATTAGGAGAGCAGAACCTATAACTTCCATAAGTCTTGTAACTACATAAGCGTTTGAATAAAATTTTTCAAAACGAATTACTCGATCTATGTTGAATAAATGAAGTTTACGACCATAAGCAATGGCATTCGTGCAAAAATTCACCTCCCAGCACCATTAACATTGAATTCAGTTTTGACGTCAAATTTTGCAACAAGTTATTATAATCCACACATTGCATAGTACATATTTATAAGTGCCGAATCACATTTTCGTTTATCGAAACATATAAGTAAGCAAAAATACCTCTATTGGTCAACAACGGATCAGTCAAAAGCCACTAAATTCATTAGAAGGCATACTGTGACGAATCTTTCTGAAAACGTTGCTCAGAAGTCACTACAACTTACCAAAAATATCCAAACAGGTCTGAAGAAATTTTTATCAAAATTACATTTAAATACGCTGCTATTAATTTAAGTTGTCTAACTAAAAGTTAGTTGTTCATTGCATAACCATACCGTTTTATTGCATTTATCTTAAAAGTAGTGTATAAAGAAAATCGCGTCTTAATTCTGTTTATTTTAAAGCGATTTATAAGGATTCCTTTGGCTTAACCAATTATTTCTGGAAGTTTCAGTTACTAAGATTTAATTTTATCGATGTGTATATTAAAAACTTTTATAAATATTGAAGTAACGGAATTCTTAGTTCTTTATTGAAATCAAATATGGTTAAATTTAAAATTACTAAAGTGCTACATTGTAATACTTTGACGTTTAATTCCGAGTACATGTCGTATTCCATAAGATCACATAATTCTATTTATAATTTGCAAGAGTCTGAAAAACTTATTGGTTCTTGGAAAAAATGTCCTTAGGAGCGAACTGCGAAAGTTAAATCGAACATGTTAAATTGAAAAACAGAATGATTCTTCGCCCACTTCTACGCACGAGAAGGGAACGTTTAATGTTTAATAGAGAATTTCCATTCACAGTGCCATCGCGTGTAGGTGAATTTTAAATTCGTGCCTCATTTTCTTGGTACAATTTTTATTGTTTAAGAGGATATAATACGTTAAAAAAGGGTATCAAAATAACTTGTCGAAGTGTCCTTTTCCTAATCTCGTATTTTGGTGCGTATATATCAAAATTTAGTGCTTGAAACCAAAGAAACACTTGATTTGGGAATACATCAATTTTCCTGGGCTGTTAAGGTCTCAATAGAACTAAAAATCAAGACCGCCTTGTGATTAATTACTATTATGCCAATAAATTTCAGATTATCATTGATAAATTATTAATTATTTTTCACCTTATATGATGTAGACTTTGGGGTGCATAATTGTGAATTTATAAAAGTAACTTATATTGATATAGACAATTTATTTGTATTACGTAGTGTCAATTGTTTGTTGCATAATATTTAGATAGTATTAGTGAAAGTATTTGAAAATAAACTCAAAAAGGGTTTTTCATATGTTTACCTATATCTTGTTTTATGTTTGGTAAGGATGTAGCCAAAGAAAACATGCCTTTAACATCTTTCAGCGTGTGATATACATAGCTAGCATATGTTTGAATCATTAACAATTCACTTCTGTTACGACGAACTGAAGTTAATTATAACAGTTAGCTATTTTGCTTATCTGAATTTAGCTGCATTGCTTTGAATGTTATCTATTCATAAATGTATCAATTTCACAATTCGTTTTATTGAATTTACCGTCAATAGCAAATTTAACAAGTCTTATTTTATTTAATATACAACGGGGAAACAATAAGATTTCCATATTTTCAACTACTAAACCAAGTTAATTAATTTTCAATTTAAATTAAATTACAGGCATAAGGTTATAAAAAAATTTCAAAACGTAGTTAATTCATGTCCATTCCTATAGCCGATAGATTGAGATATAAGTTTATAATCAACTAAATATTGCTTCAAGTCAACTTTTTGGACATTAATAGTCCTTAGGTGTTGTAGTAACAAATATAACGAGTTACCTATATACAGGGTAATTCAAAGCGACTATCTCTTGTCAAGTAATTCATTGAATCGTATCAATTATATTAATCCTTTTGATATTAGCTTGTTTAATTTCGGAAGTTGTACGGATTCCTGGAGAACTCCCGTTTGGCTTCAGCAGATTGTCCACATATCCTGGGCATCTGCGACTGTAATAAATGGCACCCGAATTCTCAGTTTTGACTTATTCAGTATGGTGTTCGAGCTCTATATTATTCGTTGACCCAAGATCAACTTCAATTTCCTTGCGTGGTAGCTATTCGAAACACCCGCTTTTAAGCTGTCCAAATCGTAACGTCATTTTCAAACGTGACAATATACGTGTATATTTCTACTAAAAATATGACATAACGGGCCACGCCACAACTTAAATTTACATTTAATACAGAGACTACCACATTGGCATGCGAAATCTTCAGAGAGCAGTTCTCCTGGTCTTTTTT
>JAHWXV010067813.1:0-10397 GCA_024586415.1 Phrixothrix hirtus | reverse complement strand
CATCAGCGCTTTTACCGTGCGATCTGCAACTCAACAGGAAATGGTCTAGTCGCTTAAATCATGATAAGTACATCTCTGATATCTGATGATATAACTAGTAGGATATGTTTAGTCTAAGATCGTCACTTGTAGTTCTGGGTTGTACTTTAAATATTTTATGTAACTTACAACATTAGGTATAAGAAATAAATAATTTTTAAGAACAAGGATTTCGAATCAACTAAAATAAATTATATGTACTCCCCAATAATTTTTTAAAAAGGCAAATTATTAATAATCCAACGTTAGGACTATATTTTCAGGACTCTTTAAGCTTGCAGGTTAGCTCACTGAACATTAGTAGGCAAACTTTAATCTATTTTATGAAGCATTATAATTGATAGTTTCTAAGCTGTTTTGTAATTTTCTATTTCAAGGAAGCTATTTATAAATAATTCAATTTATAATGCATTGAAAGGTTTTCATTCTAAAAGCTATAAGGTAGGTGTACTTAATTTATATTTGCATAATTTTTAAAATTTTCCTGTGTTTTCCTGTGACTCTTTATACTAAATCTTAGATGAAACGCGTTCACCTACATCTCAATTATTAGACGGGATTCAAAAAATAATTACACATTTTCTAGGGATGTTGCTATAAAACCTAGCCATAATAAAAATCTTTTAAAGGCACATGTTAACGACGCCTTGTTGAAAACGGATTAAGCGTAAAATATTCAACACTCCTTTCAAAAGAATTATATACCTGAACAAAGAAACTTTGCCGAGTTCTACTTTGAATAATGCAATAATAGACTTTGAAACAACCTTAATATTTAATATTTAATTTGAATTCTGCACTTACAATTAGTAAGAGAATTGCTACTATTCTCTGTAGAGCACTTCACAAGTAATAATGCAACTGTAAATGCATAACATTCTAAGGATTATTAATTTACTTTATGAAACTAACTTCATAAGCACAATATACATTTGATGTAAATGAGCAGGTGTAATATTCTTAGATTGTAAACATACCTTATCATTAAACCGTTTTCATGTCTTGATGTGCTTTTTAAGGTTCTTGGCCACAGTTTTCGGCTAATTTTTCATTTGCAGACCCCTTTTCTTATTGATATAGCGATCCAGAGCAGGACAACAAAATAAACATTTTACAAAATACAATTCTGAATATTTCAAATGTAGCTGCTTTAAAATCTAACTACCCTTAGAATTTAACAAATCTATTTCATAATTCTAATGACTGCTAAGTTTCGTATTAGTAGCAGAATTGACTATATTTAAATCGCGACTACAAAGTGTTGCTTTAGCCTTAATGGTAATTGTCATTTCGATAGTTCCTTTTTATCGAATATATAAAAAAGCCAAATAAAAAAGTTGGCCGACATTACATTTTGCTAGAACATAATCACGTCCTTATTTCATGTGCATCGTTAAATTTAACGTGTTTTCGAAAGATTTTCGTTCTTTACTACACATAAATGGCATTTAAGGTTTTCAGTTGAAAACTTTAGAGAACATTGCTAGTATGAGGCTTTAGAAGATGTTACATGTAATCAACTTCACGACGATTTTAATTTTAATCAACCTTTGATTGTGTTATTTTTGATTTTTTTATACCATGCGCTCATTTAAATTTCAGTTCCCAGTGGACTATGAAAAAAATCATGTCTTTGCTTAATGCATTCTCAGTAATAATTTTCTGTCAAATTGACAGTTTGAATTTATTATATTTTACAGAGCGTTTTCGAGAATTTAAAACGAAGAGTACACAAATGCGTTGGACGCAATGGTCTTTCGTACATTTATTATAAATGTTGCAAATAAATTTCCAATCTTAATTTAATAATAATGTTCGTCGCACCAAATTTATTGATATATAATTTGTAGGTTATGTATTGACTTTGGTTGCAGTGCGTGTGTATAAGCTGCACTTTACGGAAAAATTTCGTAGCCCGCTGTGATCTGAAATTTAGTTGAGCGCATGTCATGTAGTCTAAATATTTAGTTAATGTAAATTACTTATTTTGTAGCTTTGTATAGATGTATTTGTTGGCCTTGGATTGGAAATGTTCCTATTTCTCAGGCCTTTCATCTAATGTGCCTTTACCATATGTGCTCCTTACATAAAAATTTAAAAACTTCTCCGGTGTTAAAAGTGTAACTTACGGAGCAGTGCTTTAAAACCAGGTTGCATTCTTAAACATAGGACCGGGAGTAATCTCTTCACACATTCTTACATAGTCAGCGAGATTAAAATAATATCTACCTAACCATGACACAAGCATGCTGTTATGACAAATTGAGTACTGTGAAGTTGCTGCAACTATTCAACGAGTATTTGCCAAGTGATGTCTAAATCACTTTTTGTGATTTTTGGAAACTGTAGATATGCGAAAGTGAGTGATCTGAAAGTGTCGTGTGAAAATGTAATAAAGTTTTTGACAAAAGAAGACAATCAGCCGAAAATTAAACACGAACACAAAACTGCTCTATATGTTGAAAACTCTTCATCATATTTTCAAATACAATTCTGGTCAAAGCAGTTCAAATGCGATAGAAGATCCATTCGAGAAAACATCAAAATTGAAGAAATGGCGTTAACGGATCGACGAAGCACTTCTTCGTTTATCTCAACAGTATTAGGAATTTGCCAAGCATCCCAATTGACAATTTTGCAAGAACATTTGGGAATAGAATATACAGTAAGAGCGCTAGATTTCGAGAATCCTAACTTATAAACAAGTATCGTGGAAGCAAGAAACTTGCGTAAAACATTAAGTGGCTTTCGTAAGTGACTAAGGCCTATTCTTCAAAATGTAACAGGCGATGAGACCTGAGTGTTCCACTGGGATCGCCTAACAAAATAAAATTCAACGCAATAAATGCATCAAGGATCTCTACCGCCAAGAAGACAACGACAGGAATGCCACTAGCAATAACTGTTTGAGTATGACAAAATCCTTTGGATTAAGTATATGCAGATATATACAAGAAAAATAAAACTTTTAAGGTTTCTATAAGCAAAAAGGAACCCAACGGTTTTTTTCCAATGGACTTTATTGCCTCGTGATAATTGACGAGTTCACGGGGTGCACAAAGTTCAAGCAGCAATCAGAAACTGAAGTTTGTTGAATTACGACAGACGTCTTGCTGATCTAGCCTAGCTACGTCGATCTATTAACTCTTTCCTAAGTTGAAGAGAAACTTGCGGATATTCTTGTTCAGATAAAGAATTACAAATGCTACTTCTGAGTTTTTTGAGGAGTTGCCCAAAGAATTTGTTTGGAGGATATTGAGCTAAAAGATTAGGATATGAGGTACGGTGGAAGCCCTTAGTTACTGTAAATTAAGGACTGTAAAGCGAAATACTATATTTATGGAAGTTGCGGCCGAACCCTATAATTTCTGTATGAATTCTGTAATATTGTATTTTCATGCTGTGTTATCTTTAATGTAAACGTTGAAGTTGGATGTCCTAGAGCATACTTATGTAGAAACTCTTCTGAATTTAATTAAAGGACCTCAGCGGCTTATTTAATTATTTTGACTAATGTATTCCAATAAAAAACTACTGGAACGATTTAGAGTTATATAATAAAATTGCCCAATTTTACATTTGCATCATACATTTTTATAAGAGAAGCTTTACACGTAGTAACGATATTTGCAACAATTCTTCAAAACTCTTACCAGTTTCTCGATTGAATTAAACAACAGTCCCGCGTTATAGTTCAGTTATTTTATTTCTCTTGTTATTGTAATTTGGTTTATAAGAATTAACCTTACACAAGATTAAATGTCGTCTTTAAAATGGAGAACAGAAACTTATGATGTGATTCTTGCAGCGTTACAAAACAATATTTCTATTTAATTTTGTATTTGTTCAAATACGGCCCTTTTATTAATATATTTCGTCATTTAAGTTCATAAGGAAATGCAGAACGTACTAAATCCGAATTGTGCACAAATATTCTTAGATCTTTGCAAATTTACACGCAATAAATATTGGTACCGCTATAATTCATAAATCTTTTAAAATGAATCACTTTCTAAGGTTTTGATTGTTCAAATCTCCGATCAGTTATCATTAGCCATCATATTCAATAATCATTGCTGCTTGGGGCATCCAAGGATTTCTAAATGCAGGAGGAAGCATCGATTTCGGAACATAAATGGCATTTTGAAATTATTATAAACTTTCATATTTTTGATCGATTAACTTGTGAATTGCAAATATATTAGTTTTAGTGACGCATTTACCTAAAATTATTACTTTATCACATGTTCAGGTTTATTCTTTGAATTTCAAGTTTTTCGTATTAAACGTTGTGCTATCACTACATCCCAATTATGACAAGATGTTTTATAGCGAATTGCAATCATGGGTGTAACAGGGAGATAGGAAGCGTGCCACTTCTTTTTGGATAAATTATTATATAGATGTTCATGAGTATATTTAATCTAGTCTAATTTAGCCGTATGGACGTGCACCATCAATTCATCACCGCATTCCATTAGACTGATATAAATTTTGAGTAGATTTATCGTCAAAATTAGATTTTATTACATTTTGGGGCTATCTGGGTTCCTAAATTTACAACACTGAATCTATATCTCTTCACCAAGATTTTCTTAATTTACTTGGCTTTAATTAGTATTATAATTTGAATTTTTACTCGTTTGTGTGAAATTCTATATATCCAAATTATTTAATATCTTTATAATGAGTACAATTAGTATGGCCATCAAATAGTTTTTGGTGCTATTCCATTTCATTAGCTTTGAGAATTTGATTCACATTGTTTCTTCAAACGTATAAAATAGAAGTAGCGTCATATAACTTATTCGTTATTTAATTTTTATAAATCTCCCAATTCTGGTACGTTTGTTAATAAAGATATTTGGCGATAGTGACCCATATACTTAGAAGAATCCACTCAACTAACCGCCGGAAAGGTTTTTCAACTAGCACTTGCAATTACTGCTTTGAGAGAACAAACTGTTATACCATAAAAATTTCGAGTTTTAACTCGTAGGGAACTTTTGCTTCGCACTGTGTCTTACAATATTACAAATATTGGAGCAGAAATTCAATAATGAACAGTGAATTTAAATGTCTTGTCTCGAATATCACACTTTTGACGGGTAACCGGTTTCTAAGCGGTCTTCTTCTATGTCTAGAATCTATTTTAAAGTAGATAAAAAATGTAACATTTAAATCAATTGTGTCGCGAGAATGTTTGTTTAAAAATACTGGGTTATCATAAAAGAATGGTGGAGTTTTGAACATGATTTAGATTAAAACAGAATTACTTACAGTTAATGTTGTTTATTCATTGAAATCGTCGTCTTAAACAGTTTGTTTTACATAACAAATAAAGTAATAAGTTTCTATAAAGCGCTGTTAGTCGCTCGGAAAACCTTCAGAAATCATCTATTGCTCTAATGAAATAAATAAAAGATTATTTACAGGACCAATATAATTATATGGACGCTATCTACAAGACCAATTCCAAAATAAATTCATTCAAAATGAATATAATTAAACCAAATGATTATATAAATACTGTTTGCATTTGAAACGAAAGTAATTGCTATTACATGAAGAAATTCTTTATTGCTAAGTTCAATGAGTAGGTTTAATTTCCCATTACGGATGACGGTCAATTTGTCATAATTACATTAATATGAATTACCAACGGATGACATAAACGAATTTGTTGTCAATGAATTTATGCAGTTCCTCGTGAAGCAGTGTAACCTCACCAGCAATTAGTTTTAGGTGTTGTAACAGATAATGTGATGCTTTTAGAAATTGTCCAATAATCGGGCCGTGTTTTAATGTTTTTTACATTACCACACGGACGGTTTACAAACGGCCTTGGTAACATGTTCACCTGTCAACCTTTCCTTGCGGTCTATATGCGACGGTAACGCTAACCTTTATGTCACGAGCAACTAAAGCTTGCGTACCCGATTCCTTACAAAGCGCACCCGCCTGACTTATATGCCCCGTCACCCTAGCAACTTGGCCCTCTTAATCTGGTGGATGATTTCACCGCACTCTAGTTATTGAGGCACGAGAAACTATGTAAGTAGATGGGCGTAAACGCCTTTCAAGGAGAGCGTCCCTTGCCCTAGCAACGGATAGACTTCGGTGAGGACGGCAACCTATACAAACTTCTTAGTGCCAAACCAGGTCTATATACCAGGCATTATTATTTAAATTAAGAACATAGCTTGTTGCCTAAGATTCGAAAATCGAAGTCGAAGTGCTTTAAACCTTACAGAATGGCTTTATATATACCCATTCAAGTAAGCGGTGTCTTTATTCTGCAAATGGAGGTTCATTTTCTCTTTCTTTCTTTCGCTTCGCGATAATTTACTTTAATTGTATTTGCGAGATATTGCGCAATAATATTTAAAAGTAGTATTATGGTATCTAACGTGTAAAATGACATTATTTTATTCAACTACAATATTTATAGTTTATCTAAGATAATTAGATAAGCTATTGAATTTACTTAAATTTATATATAATTAGCTATTTTAGTTATTTATATTTCCCACCATTCGCGAATTTTGTAGTTCTTTAAGTTGCCTTTTAAACTTAATTACAATTAACATGAAAACGCGCGAAACTCTATTAGTTGATCGCGTACTTTATGTTATACGAGGCTACCTTTACAATACCAATAACAAGCTAATAAGTCAGTAGCCCTAGTTCACAAACGGGAGTGATTAAACCATTTAACTGTCAAGTTAGATACTTTAAACATTTTAACTAACATTACTCCCAACCAAGAATTGTGCATAATTAAGGTATTAATATACTTATGCCTAATCAGCTGTATTGTAGGATTTATAAGATCATTTTTCACGATTGATCTCTTTTTAAACAAACATTATTGGTTACATACGCGATCCTTTAATTTAGTGTGTGAGTTTTAGCTGTGCTAATTAACAAGCTGTACTCTTTTTTCTACAAGCAGGTAAACTAAAGTGTTAATCTTAAGCATCACCGTTCAATAATAAATAATAAGCCTAATGCGTTTATTATGCTTCTAACAATAAATAAGTTAAATTACAAATATCCTTCATGTATAGTCATAGATAAATCGCAATAACAACATCACATTTATCCTAGTAGAGCCAACAGTTAAATGGAGCTATGATGGCAGTAAAGGCTATAGTGTTTACAAATAAATAGGCTTGTAGAGTGATGGCGCTGTGTTTATATCAGTTGTGTCTATTCAAATTTCTAACGTGCAACCGGAGAGAAAATACATTTTGCAACAAAATCATACACTGTCAAGCATTCAATATTGCCCCGCAATAAATATTTTATAATAAAGATAACCCAAAAGCAGGAGTTCGACAAGGCAGTAAAAACGAAATCAAGATAAATCAAAGAACAAATTTGTAATATAAAGTCATCAATATGGTTATAGTTAATAAAGAGACAGAGATTTCACTAAAATCCATTTTTTTCATGGTAGACTGCGTAGTTCTATTATGTATCTATCTTCGCAAAGATCTTATATTTTTGGGTACTCTCCGAAGGATATGAGGTAACCTGAAAGATCTAGGTAGAAGAATCACGAATGTGCAGATAATTTTGGATTGTCACCTCCGCAAACCAAAATAGGAGTACTTCAATGTCTATTAATAGTGCCATATAGCTTACAATTCAAAAATTGCAAGCATCTAGTGCCATAAGGAAATAGAAAATATGGAAGTCTGAGATACAGAATAAATTTACGAATGGCGGATATTGCAACACAAATGTATGCAACCACTAACGATTAAAATAGTGCTCGATAATTTTTTGGCAACCACTAGCTATCTAGTAGGATAAATTGGACAGATAAAATAATTGCTTACACATCCCCCATACAACTAATTTTCTCTGAACACAAGATTAACCCAGATGCCTACCAGTAGACAGACTAAAGAGGCACTAGGTATCCAATTGAATCGTTATTATTTTTTTTCACAAGAACGTTTTTGTTGCGTCCACAACGTTGTCACTTATTAAGCTTTTTAAATGTACATATTTTACATTTTCGTTATAGATGATAAAATTGATTTTATATTTTACCAAATTATCCAAAAAATTGAATTGGTATAACTTTTACATTATAATGTAGATAAAAAATGTGTTATAAATCTTTTCAGGAAAGCAAATACTTTTGACCTAAAATAAGATATTCTCTTTAAAATGAAAAATGTTGTTTTGTGCTATTTTCTATAAACATACGTAAACCTTTATTGGATTGAATTTCTTAAAAGATTTCATTCGTGCGAAAATACAAGAGTGGTTTTATCGTAAAATTCTTTTAATGTATAAAAAATGCTGATTCAGTTAAAATACAAAATTGAAGAAACTTGGAATTACCACCGAGACTAGCATTAAAAAATGAAGGTTAAGTCGATATAACTTGTTATGTTGATAAATATTTTTTGACTAGTGAAACAGTTTTTAATTTTGCCTGCCAAATTTGAAAGTTATCACCTAATATATTTTGAATTGATTAGTAGTGAAAGCAAAATGGCATTCTTGAAAATAGAAATCCGCCTTATTCAACGTTTTGTCTAAATATTGATAGATTATGTACACCAAAATACGTTCCGCTAGGTATGAAATTTACATTCGACGCTAAAAGTGAATTTTCGTGTTTGTAATAAAATACTTTTTTTGTATTTGTGATAAAATATTAATAAAAACCGCAATAAAGTTTTAAAAAATGAGAAAAGCAAAATCAAATTTTGGACAGGTTGTAGTAGCAGTAATCCTTGGCAACCTCTATATTGCTGATAAGCCAATAATTTTTGAAATAAATCAAATCTACTAATTTACCCTCATTGTATCTTTAAGAAATATTAATACTTTTCTTAGTCAAAACAATGGACGTAGAAATATCAGGCTTTCATGTAAGTTATAGAAATATATATCAAGATGCCGTTAAACCGCATCCTCGCGAATGAAACATAATCTTGGTAAGAAACCAAGAAACTTTTTTGTAGGGTGTACTTTCCTATGATTTTTTATTAACCATTCCCAAAATTTTTAAACAATCTACCATATTTCAAAATTGCCTCAAAATAAGTACACCGTCGCAAACACTTAAATACGTTCCTTTACATAATTTATTAACAATATGTGTCATGCTGAACGTTTTCTGTTCAAAACTCCAAGCTTTTCAACTCCATTCACCTATCAATACCAAAAGCTTTTGGAGTTAAGTAAGCTTCCCTTAATGTGGATCTTCTATATTTCAAACCTAATTGTTAAGTTGTTTTTGAGTTATTATTCATAAAATGATCCTAGGTATTTTTTAAATGTCTCTCATGTTGGAAATAACTTCACAAAAGAACATACACTGCAGCGTTTACTTAAAAGGATTCTATCACATGATAAACTTAAAATTACGTTATCTAGGAAATTGTGCCTTTAATTTCACCCTCCTAATTTATTTTATTAGTCTAAAGTAAAACCGTTGCAGCTCATAAAGTCCTTCATTTATATCCTCCAAATTTAGTAGCCACCGGTAAATAATGCTTAAGCTATTATAATGACAAATCGAGCACAGGCGACAAACAGACGATAGACAACAACAAACGAAAAGCAAACAAAATTGTCATAAATGTGTGCATGAGATCTCAAGTCGTCAAGATTTTTTTAAATCGACACACGTGAAATTCTACCCATTCTAGTGCCTGTTTCATACCATAGTACGTATATATGTACACCGCAGAAGCTGCAAACAACGCAAATCAGAATATCTTATGGGAAGTTTGTATAAAGGACAAAAATTCAACGAACAGACAGATAAAAAGACAAGTAGAGAGGTACACATTCGTACTATTTAATAGGCTGCGCTTCTTTATTTCTTGAAGTTAAAATAATCATTCTAACTCGTGTTCGATTTTTAGTTCCTATTGCTATGTGTTTCTTTCCTTTAGAAAACAGAACTAATAAATGAAATTGATATAAAACATTATTGCAGTAGATAATAATTTGTTTCTCAGTGTATAAATTTTTCATTACAAACTTTTTATCTTGGCAGTAATATAATTTATAATTTCCTATATTTCTTAAACGTTTAATGCCGATTCACATAATCTAGGCGGTTTCTCAGAATATTTTCTGTAACTCGATAACCAAAAGTACTTTCACCTTTAGCTATGAATAAACGAACTATGCAACTAAAATCCCTGGTTAAATGAATATTTATATTTGTGGTCACAATGGAATTTGTGTGTAAAATCAAAAATTTGATTAAAATGTAATAACTAGGGGGCGGAATATATGCATCTAAATGCAGCCAAAATATGCGCATATATATGCCTTGTTTGCCTTTAAAATATGCACCTATATGCCTTTTTTTGACC
>JAHWXV010067801.1:0-10266 GCA_024586415.1 Phrixothrix hirtus | reverse complement strand
TATATATATATATATATATATATATATATATATATATATATATATAATCTTACTGAGCGTGTTATTAATTCTTCATACAATAAGTAAACTGTTTTGAAAAACATGGACATCTTTTTAATTAAAAGTGGTAAATCTAATTTAAATCCATAATAGCATATCATGTTCAGATATATCCAAAAATAGCAAAATAAATATAAGTAAGGAGAAACATTGCATAAGTAAATATAAAATATAGATGTTTATAGAACTATTTACATAAACTTTCAATCCAATTATTGTACACGAGCGGATGTAACGTCGGAGGTAAATGCAATCAAAAATTGCCGCGACAGGTATTGGAGCACTAGGACGCAGAAGGAGGTCGATTGGCAGTAAAGCTATCATTGCTATGAATTCATTATCTAGTAAACGCTTTACAATATTATAGGTATTTAACTAATATTACAGTACATTATTAAGTGTATCGTTATGAATGAATGACTGTATAGCTTATATCCGTACAGCATTCCGCAGGTTTAATGTTTTAATGATATTGGCATAACTTGTTATGAAACATTTATTTTGTAATACACATTTGCATATAGATTAACAATAATTTAGTACTTTAGTTTAAATTGTATTGCTTTACAACGATTTATTAAGTCGATTAGTTGTAATGTCTAGGAATGGAAACCCTTTATTTAAATTTTAAACATGACGAGAATTTATACCAATACTTAGGCATGGTCATCGTTTATTGTCTTTAAAAGTAGAACACAAAACAATATCACTCAAAGTAATTATCCATAATGGAAAAAATATCTTCTTAACAGTGCAAAAATCTTAAACCATATATTGATAATTGATATTCACTATGGCATGTAAGTTGCCTAAATTTCATCAAATTATGGTAATTCTTGTTTAGGCAATTATTTTTTTGAAAAGCCATTTTGGTAAAATTTTTTGCCACTATTTAAAATTACATAAACAGTACTTCCAACTTTGTTTGATCAATAAAAAGCCTTTTACTCTAAAAAGTTCAATTACTTGTTGTAAAGCTACTACTACAGTTTCAAAAATTATTTCTACTACTGGAGGATGTTTGTCAAGTGTTTCGATTTTCTGAAACAAAGATGTTCTATATAATACAGGGATACTTTTTATTTGACTGAAACGGTATAGTTTTTAAATAATCTGTTATTACATTTCGTCAATTATCGCATATTTTTGATTATGTTATTTTAGTTATGAATCCAATAGTTCGCGCTATTCTTAAAATGATGGAGTTAGGATTGAATGTCAAAACCATGCTTGGTATAGAAATATAACCCAATTCTTAAAATGGCTCTATTTACATGTACCATCCGCCTTTGAAATTCTAGAAATGCAATATAGTTATTGTGTGCAACGCTCTTCCGCCACAAGAAAAGCATAAATATACCTACTAATGTTTCTTTAAGTGTATTACAGATGCCACTTTTGTCCGTTAGAAAATCAAATTAAATTGTCAATGCTTACGCCCTCTATTATCAATGACCAAAAGAATAACAGTTTTCGCACCGTTAATTTTAATTCCGTAGTATCACATAATAGGTACTTTTGTAAATATAAATCGCAATTGAGCTTAAAATCAAGCGATTATCCATGATATCGTAGCGATTAATCAGAGATTTATGTTCCTTTGCCAACGCACCTGACTCATTTTCGTGATTCTTTTAGCTATGGTTGATTATTTTGAATTTAAATTAACAAGCTACAAGTTGTTTTTATGGATTTATCAGTTAAAAATATATCTGCAATGCATAAATAGCGATTAAGTGTAATCTAAAACCATTAAAAACTAATAAAGATGAATATCTAAACATCAAGCTCTTGTCAGTCATTTAAAAGTTTTAGGTTAAAATAAATAAATTACACCAAGCGCCCTTCTAGGCCGATTACTGCGATTCATAATCACATGAATTGCGATTACACTTTTCAAACGCAATTATTTTTAAGTGTGCTTAAAAGTCGTAGTTTACCAACAATGTGATTTATAATCGCGCTACAATTGCAATCGCAATTTATATTTACAAGAGTACCTAATATCACATAATAACTATAAAATTCCTGCTAGCGCTCCATGCCATTGTAAATTCGAAGTATAATGAAATGAAGTGAATACAGATAGAGTTTTAGTGCTATCGAATTTTATTTTTTTACAGCTGAAAACTGTGTTTCTTAGGCATAAAATTAGTGGCTTAAGTGACAATTTATAAATTACCAACATTATAATAGTAATTTATACAATAAGTGCATAAAGTGAAACTTTTTTCACGAATGGAAAATTTGACCACACGAGCCGCAAGCGTGTGCGGCAATCTCATGAGTGGAAAAAGGATACTTTAATCACATGTTTCATACAATATTTTTTCTACGCTATTACAATTGGATAAATTAAAATGTATCACACAGTATGGATTTTATATATTGTAACGAAACTAGTTAATTGTTTTTAAAAGTTTATTTATATTCACTAATACAAAACTTATTTATTTTAATATTTATTTCGCAATCCATTAACAGCAAACATTTATAATTCTATTTATTCATATTTATATTTATATCAGTAATGAACAGTACAAGATTCTAACAAAAACTAACCAAGAGAATTTAATCTGCTGTTTATATATAAAAGATAAATTCTAGAACAATACTGAAAAATATTCCGGAATATTACTCATACTAATGATGTAATAAATTGTAATGCTATAACTGATTACTGACCTAATTGAATTGACAAATATCGGTTACTACAATGAGTCATTTGGGGATTACATCTTCCATTTTATTCTAGAAAAAGGTACTGGATGTTTCTAGAATCTAACATCAGATTTCTATTGTTTCTAATTTTCGTTACTTTATCATTAATGTAACTAAATAACACAATAGTAGTGAAATAAAAAACTATAAATTATTATTAGAACCATCTCAAAGTGCTGTTATGGGAGGAAAGAAGGAAAGAAGGGACTATGAATTACTTTTATTTCATAATCGTAATATTAGATGTACAATTATTTGGAATATTAATATTAAGCTTTAGTCCAAGTAGGTCGTTCTTTGATTGGTTTATGTAGTGATTCATATATCTCGTTTACATTTAGAAGATTCAAATTGTTTACACTTTCATTTATATTAAGAGAGCTAGAAGCTTGATTTAACTAATTAACTTCGTGTCAACATAAAATCCCAGCAGCGCAATCCATTTTAGTGTTAAAAGAATATTCTACAGAACCTTATGCAACTGCGATGGATTTACATCCGTCATGTTATTTTAATTTAAGTGTATGCCCTCCGGAATCAACCAATAGTGATGCAGAAGTACATCTAAAGGAATGACCCGTATAGAGAGAGAGTATGTGTGAGTGTGAGTGTGAGTGTGTGAGTGTGAGTGTGTGAGTGTGAGTGTGTGAGTGTGGGTGTGTGAGTGTGAGTGTGTGAGTGTGAGTGTGTGAGTGTGTGTGTGTGTGTGTTCGTGAGTGCGTGCGTGCGTGCGTGCGCGCGCGCGTGCGTGTGGGCGTGCGTGCGTGCGTGCGGCGTGAGTGCGTGCGAGCGTGCGTGCTTACGTGCGGGGGTGCGTGCTTGCGTGCATATGTGTGTGTGTGTGTGTGTGTGTGTGTGTGAAGCGCTGTTGTGCATGTGTCTTTGAATCTGGAATCTTTGTCAGTAAAACATCCCCCTTGTACTCAATATCATCAATAAGTATTTTATATGTTTCATCCCTCCGACAAGCTCTTGCATTTTCTAAAACTGTTGCGACCTAAAGATATAATACTATAATATTTGTTTTTAGCAGATGGTAACAAATTTACCTTTGACGTCATATAGTTGTTGTCTGGTGCTTCTAGTAAAATCTTATTTATTTCATCTACTGAAAACGTTTTAGACCTTTTTTCTCTATAACCTGCCCTTTGTCGCTTTAGATAACCTATCAGTTTCAAATATTTGCTTATATCAACATTATTATTTATCAATAATGTTGCTTTTAACTTCGAGTAACAGCTCCATAACGTTGAAGATTTAAAACGTTTAGATTTTTCCTCAAAAAATGATATCAATACCCTTTTCGTAAAACTTTCAACTTGCTTTTGGTCACGCATTCCAAAAATATGATGTATTATTTTAGATAGAATGCCTTCAATTTTTTTGGTAATAGATTTGACGTTGCCACACTTGCTGTTTAAGTAATTTCTTCTGATGTGTAACATAACTCACTATCAGAATCTTCGTCAATATACACATTTAAATAAATAGATGCAAATATCATACAATAACTACTTCACAGAAATGCAAACAATCACAAATTTTGGTAATTTAGAATTTGAGGTTTGAGAAAAATTTGTTTTCACAGCCTATCAAAATATACTAAAATTAGTTCTATAGTTCTTATAGTGCTTTACTTTCGAAATCATTTACAGTAGAACTTATTTGATGTATGACCTTTGCTTATTAGTGAATCATTCATTTGATAATATCGACGACTGTAAATAAATTACTATATAGTTTATGTTCACATTGCTTAAAATAGAGCGTACATTTAGTTTAAAAGATTGAGTGAAAATGTATTTGCGCAAGCCTTACGCCCACAATTGATTCAGGACTCTGCCTTTTGATCTCGCAATTTTAATGATTACTTCAATTTTATGTTTACATTATTTTTATGTTTAAAAATATAGCTATTGGTCTTCACTTTATTTATTAATAAGCTCACTTCTTAGATTTAATCTATTTAATTTGTTTAATCAGGAAGTAGGTCAGTAATTTTCGGCAATAAAGAACAAGAAAGTTTAAAATCTAATCCTTGTATTTGCATTACTATGATTTTTTAGACATTTTGGATTAATAAGTTCTTAGGTAAACCAACAGCTTATCACTTCAAACTATACAAAGTTCATTTTTAGAGTTGAAATTAACGTTTTGATTTGCTATAAGGTAGTTGTTGAAAATAAGTTTATATACTTATATCAAAATACTTCTTTTTCTATTTTAATCCATTATTTAAATTAGAAAATTAAAACTTTTTCAAAAATATATGTAAACATCGTTGAAAAAGGCATTCTTCAGTTTTGTGAAACATTAATTTAAAGTAAAATAGAATTGCTAGTGTAAAATGTTGCCATTCAAATATCATCAATTCTATTTTAGTTAAACTTAATATTTATTAAAGTTGAAGAGTGCCAATTCCAATGGTATGGCCATACATCATTTTAATAATTTGAAATTTTCTAATTTACTCGAAGCAGCTTTAATTTGGCATATTTTTGCAGATGCTAGGAGCATGAATTTTTCGAAAATTAGTACACTTGTCTTCAAAATAACGGAAACCATTGGAGGCACAAGATTTGTGGAAATACATTATATACGCAATTTCTTAAATCAGTCATAATTCACTCTTGATTAACTAATAAGTGAATGAGTATATTCCATAACTAAAAGCTAGGTTTCGGTAACAGAGTTTCTATGTAAATGTACTGCAATCTCTTTTTGTAGCATATGTTTGCAGCCGTTACCTATTAAGGGTAAGTGTTTGCGAAGTTGCATAAGGAGTTATCCTTATTTCGGATCGACTTCTAGAAATCATCATCCATGTTACAAGAAAGCTCACAGTAGCTCATAGGTTTTCTTTCCTAGATTGCTCTACGAGTTTGAGTTACTGGCGCCGATCAAGCTTGAAAGCATTATCCCTTTGCTCTATTTTCGATAAATTTAGACCACGGGAACATACTGTTGTCATTGAACTCCCCCTACGTTTATAGTAAACATATTTACCTGATTCCGGCAGTATTTCGATATCACCACTCTCTTTATTCATCACAACCTGGAATGTCAACCGAACAAAGCACATATACACTACTTGCTTCAGAACAATAATTATGACTATTATGACAAATTTTGCAGCTTCATTCAATCAACAAATATTAAAATAATTTATATTAAAAATTTATTAAATATGCTCAATAGTATTCTATTACAGTTCTGTCATATGCACAGTGAGATTTTCTGATGTTCAACGATCGAGGTCCTTATAATGATGAAAATTAAGAAATTTTCCGTTTCATAGAAATATTATTATTACAAGTAAAACTAACTTCATTCGCATTGCATTATTCTCCACTACATTTACCAAGTAGTGTCAATTGTCGCAATATTATAAAACAATTTATTCAAGTATATACATACTTTAAAGACATAAGATGCCACTACAATATTTACCAATCAAAATACGTACACTTGCATATACAACAAATTGGTTTTGTGTTTACGTTCAGATACTTTTTACTACACAAAATTTTTTCATTGCACTTTTTAAATCTATAAATATTAAATATTATTCTTTTTGTTATATCCAAAAGCTTACTTATTTATTCAGCTTGCCAATGCATGGATTAAATTCATTTCGGTTTGTTTATATTAGTCTGCACTAGTTTTCAAAGGAAGTGAGTGACAAAATCTGCATTACCTTAGTAATTAATTAATAAAAAAGACTCATAGCATAGTATGCGCAAGATTACAATCGTAGGTTTAAATGAAGAAAGAGAAGGTGCGCTCGGATAGATAAATCGGTTCGAGACCAAAACGAAAACAAGTGAACTTGGACTCAAAGCCAGAGATGCAGCGTTAAAATAACATATATAAAAGGAAGAAATGAAAATTATGTTGAAAATGAGCATGGGTATGCAACCCAATATGACAAGGAGTATATAAATGTCTATTAATAAAATTAGATAAGTAAATGGTCAATAATACATGCAACACATAAAAGCGACAAAAGTAAAATAATAATTGTAAAATGTCTAAATAAAAAGAAACTAATTCATATATTTTTTCTTAACAATATTAGTGATATTTACTCCCCATTTTCATAATTTTTGTTAATAAATATCACATCTAAATAATAAAATTCGAAGTTCTTCTAAAGGAAGTCCTGTATGATATATTTAGTTGGTATCTTCAGAGATTTTACCATCGAAATCGTACAAGTGGTTGCTTGCTCAACTTTGAAATTTCTTTTCGTTCATCTTATATAAACATTCACGTTCCTCTTGTGTTATAAGTGGCAATATAGGTTTTGACTTGGACTATGATTTGACGGGTACTGGAGTACTAGTTAAATTTTAACTTTATCTCCAATTCCTTTGATCTGCAAGGAGAAATTATTTAGTGCCATATAAGGCTTATGGTACTAATGAGTTGCTTCTTTTCAGTTTCCCCTTGAGGGTATGTGTTGGGTGACTTTTTGCGAATTTAAATTAGGCCGTAAGTTCTAGGTCAAATTGAAATCTACAAACTGGTTAACAGTTGTTTTATTTCAATGAAATGATTGAGGAATGTTACTGCAATTTCTAGTAGGCTATTGGAATTGGAAATTACTTCTCAGAATTGCTTTGCTAAATTTACAAGTTTCGCTGTGTCTAGCTTTCCCAGCATAGTTAATATGCTGCTTACGTGAGGGGATTTCTTTCTTGAGTTTGCTGCCGCGCATCCGGCATTTGATTTTTTGCGTCATTTTCAAGGTTCGCGTCTCCCTGCCTTGTCACGGTCAAATCCTAGCATGGTGACAATTTTTAGCAGTGTGTAGTATATTTTGACCTTTTGTATGTTACGACCATGATTAAACGTCACTGTAATTTTTTAAATAGAGAATTATGAATAAATATATAACAGATGATTATCTTTTTGTTTTTTTAATCCTTGTCCTCTCTGTTATCAAGTTTTTAACGACGCGCGCTTTATCAATTTAATTCTAAGGTGGTATAAAACTCACTTTATTGTTAGCTTTTACCTGAAGAATAAGCGCGAGTTTTATTTTAAAACAACGCCTATTCTGCTCTAAAGAAACCCGTTAATTAAATAGGATTAGGTTAGTTTATTGCTTTGCTTTATCTGTGTTCCAATTCATTTTTGTCTATCTGGACTTACAGTTTCTTCCTTCCTACCTCTAATTGGTTTCAGTTTGCACTTCCATTTATTATATCAATAGACGAACGCCTTGTTGGTGTGGCCGCTTTCCATACTTTAGAAACCCCTAAGAATGCGATAAAAGCTAACATGCTGACCCTTTTATTAATGACGATTAATCCTAAATAATTTACTTATATGTTTTATGTTTTTTGCTTCGGTATATCATTATACTGGACAGCCAGGCAGATGTGTAAATACGATATCTTTTTACCATATGTAAAGACCTTCAATGTTTAGCGTTTACTCTGAAAATGTATTTACTACATTTGATATTACTAAATATTTTAAAACTATTTATCTCGTAAAGATTTGTATCTACGACATTTTAAAAGTTAAAAATAAATTGTTTATGCTTTCAAAATATTTACTTCCTACATCCTAAGATAATTCAACCGCTCATCTCCCTCTCTACGAAGAAATTGATTTAGTTAGATACCCCTTTATTTGTTCATATTTAGAGAACCTGCGATCTCACCCACCAATTTCCTTTCTTTCTTCCGTACTAGTAAGGATGGAGATAATCTATCTACATGGCAGCATCTACTTAGTAATCTCGGCATATGTTGCGCCAGTCGGTTGACCTTGCTTTAGCACTGCCATCCGCTATTGGGCCACGCTGCGCACTCACTGTAGTTTACGGGGTGATTGCCTCCACAGGTCGCGCACATTTCCGGTATGTGGGTCTTTTGCATACTGATCGATAACGTGATCACTCCCGCACTTTACGCACCTGGGTAATGCATGGCAGGAAGTTTTGGTGTACTCGTGGCGCAGGTACTGATAATACTGTATTATAGCGTGTTTTCGCCAAGGGTCTCGACTGTGATAGCTAGTGACTGCATTTTAGGGATTATAAATATCTTTTTGTTTAGTTAAATTTACAAAAGAAGCATTGGAATTTTTCCAGTACCCTTTTGTACATTCGACACACAGATATTACAATGAGTCCCTATTCTTCTAGGTCTGTTTTTACCATTTCCTCGAATGACCACTCGAAGGGGCTTCTCTGAACTGTGTTGATATGTATGAAAGGGCTTTTTTACTGGCTGTATGATGGCGACGATCTTTTGATGGTCTCCTTCAGAGGCAGGCTGCATTGAAATGCCATCCGTTGTGCTTTTTGCCTTTGTTATACCTATGGTTTTCTGGTTTGATTGTCCTAGGAAAACATGCCGGTACGACTTGGCTCTTAGGACAACTGGTGGAGGCTTTTCGCCTTCCTTTGTGTTATCGGATCATTTAATTCCACTGCCCTTGCTAATTCTGCCGTAGTTTGTTGCTCATCTACATCTAGTTGTTGTAGTGACTGGCATTTATTTGTTATTATTTTGTTTGGGGGTTCCTCTTTCTTTTGGTTGGAGTTTTTTCTTCCCTGTTGCGTTTGCAGTCTAGAATTTAATTTTATTGGCGGCAACTTGTGATTCTATAGTGGTTTTTTTTTCTGAATGGTATTCAATCTCAAAATCCAAGAGTTTCTGGGAGTCTGAAATAGCTTAAAGGTAAGTATTGTTCACAATGTTTACTGGTTTACTAGGTTGACTGTTGTATTCTTCAACGCCTGGACTGTTCTTCCACCATTGGAAGAATTCTGAACTTAAAGTCATTACTTTTCTCACTGATACCTCGTAGGAGTGTTCCTACTACTTTCAGGGCGTCCTGAATGTTGGCGGCTCTGTAGCTAGCTAGCACCCTAACTAATATTTTTTGCAAGTTTGTACTGTTTCGACGACCTTTAGATTATTTATTTGCTTTGAGATGGATAACTCAAGCTCTAACCTTTATGACTTAAGGTCGGCGTAAGATAAGTGTGCGTTGAACTAATTTATAGTCCAATTGGCATTCAGCTAGCTCACTTTCAATCGGAGGTTTGTGGGTGGATTCGAACGTGCTTGTAGTTAATAAGAAGGCCAATATTCAATGGCACTGTATAGCTACTTTCGAGCGTAGCTGTATATACTACTAATTCTATATTTTATTTCTTCCTGTATAACCAGGCAAATTCTAGGTTAAATAACAAACATGCAAGTTTATACATATATTTACAACTATATACAATAATTCAACATGCAAAACCCAATGTGTTATTATGTGGTTTAATCGTGTGTGTCATGCAATTTATATCGGTTGGCATGAAGGATATATGGAGATCAGCACAAGGTAATTTAAATTAGTATTAATGAAACAGCTAGTTAATTCTATGTCGTAGCGTAGAAGAAGGAATTGAAAAACGTTCAGAGACCTTTTCGTACTACTCTCAAGGGTACAATTATGTATGCATGTCTAAAA
>JAHWXV010067796.1:0-12031 GCA_024586415.1 Phrixothrix hirtus | reverse complement strand
TATGTTAATTTATTTAGTCTGTTAACATAATTTCAATAATTACAATTTTTAGGTATACAATTAAATCTTGCTAAAACGACGGTAACAGTCCCGAATTTAAATGTCAATAATAACTTCGCCTAAAATTAGATTATAAGATAATACGACTATTATCGTTCTAGCTTCGAAAATTAATTTTGAATCTATATTTAGTAGTTTTTACCGATGCAAACTGGTATAAAAATTTACATAGAAAAACGTACACAAATTGAAGGTTCAAATAAAGTACTTTATCGATGGTGGCCATTTAAATACATTGAGTATTTACAATTTTGAAGCATCAAGGTCATCAAAATGACTGAAGTTATAAAAATTGCTGCTTCATAGAAGTATGCCCTACAAACATTATTGCCATTTCGTTGTTATTGGTTAGGTTATATGTACTTTAATGTCAGCTGTCAGTGAATTACAAATTATTTTTTTTAAGATTTTAAAGGTATAATAAATTCTTTTAAAGCAATATTTAAAAAAAAGGTATTTATTTTTAAATTCTTTCTTCTGTCTTACTTATTTCTTTAATTTTCCAATAGGCTCATTATTTTTTATGTATTTAAAATAGTAAGCATAAAATCTAAAATAGGCGGCAAAATCTGGTGACCTTTAAGCTTCACTATTTAAAAAACACGTTATAAGAAAATCTGTGTACGTTTTTGCTTGATATGATTTCCTAACAATTTAAAAAATATTCAATATTTCAATTGCTGTTGCAGAGAACATATATTTTTAACAAATCTGCACTATAATTAGATTATTATTGCTGTACTAATTAGGGGCTGTTTACTACCACTTCATGGATACCACTACAAGTTTGTATCAATATGATCCTTTTAGTGAAGTAAAACTACATGTAGACATTTTGATTAACGAAATTATTTTATGAATCAGACATAAGTAAAGTAACATCTTAAATTCCCCCCCCCCCCAATTTTGGGTGGCGATGTCTATTAAAACTTTTTTTCTTATCTCAACGAGTATTGTAACTTTGCACTCTTTGTTACTCATTCTTAACACACTATATAAAGGGAGGTGTGGTTATAAATTGCATGGGGTATAATATAACTAACAAGATTTTATGCGGAAAGTAAAAATATTTACGCAATATCTCAATTAAATACAGGTCACATTTAAAATCAATTCTCAAGGAAACCCAAAAACACTTCAGCTTTATTTTTGTCTTCTCTACAACACGAATTTCAAAAAATAAATTATGTTAGAGGATGCATGTATCACCTGTTATTCTCCCCAATGGTGGTTTTCACCTTCAAAGTAGGATATGAGAATCAAAAGAATTGTTTTCGTTTCACATAGAGGTAAATTTAATTTAAATTGAACTACTCCTTCTACCTATCCAATATCCCGGGAGACTTTTACCGCCAAATCCAAGTGTTCACCGATAAAAAACAATACAGACCTTTTAAAATCAGTCTAAAACATACCTAAAAATTCATTACCATAGAAGCGAAACACTTGGAAATCATTCAAAAGCTTCAAATTATCATAAACTAATTTCAAAATGGAGCGAATGAATTAATACAAAGTTAGCAAAGCTGTTTAATTCATAAATTTGTTTCACGTCAATTTAAAGTTGAGTATTTTTAATGTAGCTTAGAAAGTTGCAGTTTTGAAAGCTGTTTACACTTTAGTCGAAAGAAGAGCAATTATTTTGCTTTATGGTCATGAAAATCGTTGAACTTGTACGTCTGTGCTTGTTTTTAATCAGAACGCCATGATAAAAACGTTTTTTACCGATGTTACCGATTTGGTGCAGAAATGTGTAGAGATTCTGTAAACACAAAAAACACAAATCAACCAAAAGTTTTAAATAAAGTCGAACATATTGACGTTCTGAGTTATAAATTCAAAAACCTCATTCCTCCAATTTTTTCTGGGGCCATGCACGAGGTATTGAAAGCAAACAATTTCTTTCCTTACAAAATTTACAATATCAGCAATAAAACAAAGACGATTCTGCCAAAAAGATCGAATTTTGTGGAGAAATTACTCAAAAAATAAAAATGACCCAACTACATTAAGGAATATTTTATGGCAGAGCCATCTAGTATTGAATTATAGGAAATAACATTAAAATAAAAATGAAGAGATATCCTATAAAGTGGGAAGTTTAAATTCTAAATGAATAGGACAACTACATGAGTGAAAAGTCATAACTGCAAGTTCAAAGTTAAACAGATATATGAACATTTCCAAGGCTAGTCACCACCAAAATCGCATAACCTTACATAAAAATGTAGGCAGGCGAACAAAGTTTTGCATTTTCAAATGGCGCGCAAAGCCACTCGTGGATCATGATTTCGTCTTCATTAGGACTCGTCAACACGAGATAGACTGCTGCACGCCATTCAAAAATGCAAGACTCGCTTATAAGTACTTGACAAGTGCCGTTTACATTTGATATTTTATGACAGAGCCGTCTAGTATTGAACAATAGGAAATTATGCGATTTTGGCGGTGACTAGCCTTGCAAATGTTCATATATTTGATTAAATTTGAACTTACAGTTATATGGCCTTTCACTCATGTAGTGGTTCTATTAATTTAGAATTTAAACTTCCAACTTTATAGGGTATCTCTTCATCTTTATTTTACATTAAGGAATATTTGCTTTAAAAATGAATTGTCAATAAACATAACTGCAAATACTGAAATAATTAAAATCCACACATACTTCATGCGGACTACGCGCAGCTCCTTCAAAAAGTTAATGTTTGGGCTGATGTTCCAGAAGATGACATCAAGAGGCCTATTTTTGTTAAAAGTGGCTGAACTGAAAACAGAAAGCAGCATTGATGCACTTACTATCCAGTCATTGAAAGATCAAGTTTGGGCAGAAAGCTTAACGAATACAGTCTACATTTTCACATAATGGAGCTTCCCCTCATTACGCTATACCAGTAAGGGAATTTTTAGATTGACGATTTCTAGGAAAACGGCTAGGCAAAATAGGTGTTGCAGAATGGCTGACAAGATTTCCAAATCTAAAACTTCTTGACTTCTTTCTGTGGACTCAGTTGAAATTGAAAGTATACAAAACTTCGCCCAAAGGTATTTATGAGTTTCAAAATAGAATAAGTAACGCAAGAATGCAATCGAATTATTCGTGAAACATTTCAACATGTGCAAGAAGAATTCTAAAATAGATTGTATTATTGCACGAGTTATAATGAAGCATAATTTGAGGACTTGTTAAATTTAATTATCCTAGGTGATTGAATTAATAAATTTTTATACTAGCTTGCGAACGGCTTAACCGATAAAAGGATTTTTAATGTGAAAGATTAATAATTTAATCCCCTTTAAATGATGTATCATACAAGGGATAGTGCCATTTAAAGTTTTGGAATTGGGGATGAGGATGAAAATTTTCCCACTAAATAAGATAGGCAATTAAATTAAATGTCCCCGTCCAAAACAAGACCGGTGTGTTTCAACGCTTTTTGATAATTTTACCAAGTAGCGTTATTCAAGGTGGGAAGTTTCCAAAGGTAACCCTGCATAGTTGTATTATAATACACACTAATTAAAAATATATTATAAAACCGTTGCCAATAATATGTTTATAATGGATATAGCCAGACGAATGAAACTACTATAATCTTTAATTCTGCATACAGTACAAAAATGTAATTTGATAAATATTATATTAAGATTTTCATAATTTTTATAGTACCTAATTGTTATGATAATATTGATTTAATAATTTAATATACGTTTTGATTCTGCATTAAAAACCATTTGTGAGGACTAGCAATTAAGTGTGACATTTTACGCGGCGTTTATAATCAACGTAAAAAACTCACGTATATTAAAAATGTGAATGCTAGGCATAATAACTATAAATGCAGTCGAAGTTAGTTATAACAAACATGCTTATATTGAATAATTGAATATAATGAACTTTGCAAGACGTCCATGAAACCCATAGGACATGTTATACATTGTGTAACGTAGCTCCTTTATGAAAACTTTAAGGAATGGTTACCTACCATTAAAGAACGAGAAAAGCATTTCTGTTCATATAAATTTTTAATAGAAACTGCGGAAAAAATAATGAAAATTAGAAAAAACTGTTTGACAACTCTTGTTATTTCACCTACACGCCGCCGTAGGGGATCATTACCTCAATGTAAAAAAAAAGTAAATATGTCACTGCAGCAGATATTAGATTGCACATTTGAAGTGAATTGCAGTTTATATCGGGTGGAGAAAAGTCTGGAATATTGCAAATAACTCAACAATGGTTTTATTAATATTTACGAATATTTGCTGGTCGATACAGTAAAAAATTCTAAATCTATGGGAAGAACTTTCGTTCACGTAGTTATACAGGGCAAGTAACAAGTATGGTCAACTTTTTATTTTTAAATGGAACACCTTGTATATTTTTATGGATGTTGATAGATCTCTTTAGGAAAAATTCAACGATATACAGTTTATTAGGTCTATCTGTCGAAATTACAGATGCATTGCAAATTCATGTTTCTATTTAAATATTTACTTGGCCATGGTAATCTGATGATATTAAAAAAAACATAAACGAGATTATTTTAAGAACGTCAATTGTATCAGTATTTTTTCTTGGAAGCATTTTTAAAAAGTTTTGAGGATAAAATGGTAGCAAAAACATGAATTTGCAATGCATCTGTAATATCGTTGAATTTTTCCTAAAGAGATCTATCAACATCCATAAAAATATACAAGGTGTTCCATTTAAAAATAAAAAGTTGACAATACTTGTTACTTGCCCTGTATAACTACGTGAACGAAAGTTCTTCCCCTAGATTTAGAATTTTGTACCGTATCGACCAGCACATATTCGTAAAAATTAATAAAACCGTTTTTGAGTTATTTGCAATGTTCCAGACTTTTGCCATACTTACCTATGTCTATATAATGTATTTTACCCTAATAATTCACAATTTCAGTTTTTAATCTCTTTTATGTCCGCGTTGTACGAGATTTTTATAAACTTTTGAATTTATTTTAACGTTTAGTGTCTTGTTTTTAATTTATTTGCGTTTTTGTGGAAAATTTAGATATTTAATTTAGCATAAATAATAAGAAATTAGAGTTAATTTTTTATTATTGTATAGTTGATAGTCTTCCCCAAGTTTGATAAATTTTTTGATATAATAAAATTAACTGTGTTTTAAGTATAAAATACACATAACGTTTTCGATTTTTATAACTGAAATGTGAATGAGCTTCAGTTCTCTAAATCATCATCAGTGTGATAAAATAATTGAATGAATTAAAAACAACCATTGATTATCACACATCCATATAATTTTTTCACTGGACTTGGTGTTGAGTAATTATGTAATCTTAAGAATTTGAAGTGGACTTTATTGTTCTTGTATATATTGCATGCTCGTTTTTAAGCTAGTAGTAGTTTATTTTTTTGATAATTTTTGTTTGCATGTTAGATTTAAGTTAGTTGGTAGTATTTTTTGTTTTATATATAGAATTCATTTTTTATTGATGGAGTGTTGGTAATTATCAATTGAATATAAGTTTTAGTTAATAATTATGAACATGTCAAATGTACTTCAAGTTCGTACATTGAAGTACATTTGACATACGTAAATTTGGAATTATTATTTAATTTTTTAAATGTGTGCTCCTCTATCGTATTTTTCAACGAATAAAGAATACTAAGGAAGTGGCTCTACATATCAAACTTCGGTACGCGCATGTGTCCAGTTTTGAATCACTATCTGTGACAGATGCAATCATTGTTAGTAAACAGTTTGCTACGTTAAAGTTGGATAAATAAGCGCGTACAGCCTTTACTAGAAGGATCACGCTTCGCAGCAAAATAAAAGAAAAATGTCCGGCCAGCCCTAGTGCTGCGGAAGCTAGGGAGTGGGGCGTAGTTACTTATAAAAAGAAAATGGTCGAAATAACCACCGAACACAAGATCGGAGTTGGCAGGTGCTAGTTTCGCTCCCAGTGTCGCTGGAGGAAATCCTGGACTCGGTGCTGACGAGCGCCGGGTGGTCCCTAAACTGGTACGTGTTCGCACAGGAAACAACCTGCAATATCTAGATAAAGAAAAGAAATTTGGCGCCACACAGTTGTAATTGAAAAACGCTAGTGTCAATCTCGACGCACAAGAGTGAAAACGTCGTAGATTAAATCGGCGAATTCCCAAACGTAACGGGCATTTTAAATCCCATACTTAAAACACCTAAAAATGTAGGTGTTTTATCTCAAGAATCAGACTAACCCACAAAGGTTACCGTAGATAGACAGAGCTGAAACAATCACGTGCGTCTTTCACTAACAATTAACACACAATGCCTTTCGGCACGCGGCGGGATCAGATAATAATCCTCGCGAATGCAAATAAATAAAGACGGAGTTAGGCAACCCAAATCGCATCTGAAAATTTACGACGTGAAAATAGATGCAACTAGTAAAAGTTGGTCGGTCTTAAAAAAAAGACTGTTACAAGTTAAAGTGTCAAGTCGTGGAAGTTTTTCTTAATTGTCTGTCTAATTTATTTGCTTACATTTGCTATACATTACAATGTATATCGCTGCATATTTCATAATATTAAATTAGTAATATTTGACGTTTTTAGTACATAAGCACAACATCTAACACCACAACCTTGGTTAATCAATTTGAATTCAACTTTACGTTGTGTATAATTTACTTGTTTACTGTGTTTACATAGTATAATATATTGCGGCATAATTCATAATGTTAAATTTGTAAAATTTGGCTTTTTAATACATAAGTACAACATGTTAACGCCGCCATCTTTGTTAGTCACTTCGGATACAAGTTTACTTGTTTAGGGTGTTTCCTTAGTATTCTTTATTCGTTGGTATTTTTGCATACTGCTAGAATTTCATAAAGAAATTACGATACCCCTGCATTATTTATTACGTACTTTATTTAAAAGTCCCTTGAGTTTCATTATAACAGAATTTTAACGTGTTTTGTTAATTGCTTTTGTACAGCAATATAGGTCATCTTCAATATCATAAATCAATATTATCCATTTTGTCACAATTCTTAATTTATTATACAAGTGTAAACTCTTTTATTGCACATTATATACATACCAAAAATCTGTTTCCAATAAAATGTCATCGAGATAGTTTATTAACTTGTCAAATCCATCAAAGTTAGCATCTAAAACTTTGCTCAGCTGTTGTATTTTATCAAACCATGAAGCATTACTATTTTTACTAAAGATAATATCAAAAAGTCTGTAAAAAATAAAATGCATTAGACACATTATTTAGTATTAAAGTATTACTTAATAACAGAAAATTAAATTAAATTAGGGCGCTATCAATTTTTGGTCTTAAAAATCAGTCTTGCTTATTATAAAAAGCAAAAAACAAAAATCAAACTACGATGCCTTGGTTATACAGGATGCAGCAGTCAAACTTGCATTTTTGAAATAACTGTAAGAAATAAACGGTTGTATTTTTTAAAATTTTATTTATACTATGTTAGTCTACGTTAAAAAGCATTTAAGAAACATTCAGTGTTTCAAAATAATACCATTATGCATTCTTGCAGGCGATGTCTTAAATTTTTCATTACATCACGGAGTATCTGCTAAGGGATTCTTACGATTTCCTGACGGACTCTCGCCTTCAGTTCTTCAAGAGTTTGAGGCCGTTCTTGGAAAACTTTGCTCTTGAGGTAGCCCCACAAGAAAAAATTACATTGGGTGAGGTCGGGTGAACGGGGAGGCCAAGGAATCGCCCTGTTCCGGGATATTACCCGATTTGGGAAAACTTCGTTGAGGAGATTCATGCTCACACGGGCCGTGGGGCCGTGAAGATTTCATCATTCAGTTCATGTTCACGAACGTGAGGAATGAAGAATGTTCGTAACATTTTCGAGTAGCGCTCCACATTCACGGTGACAGCTTGCTCCCGTTCATTTTCAAACAAAAATGGGCCTATGATTCCCGCATCAAACTGTTACCTTGGTCATATAAAGAGGTTTTTGATGGAGTGCTTGAGGGTTTTCATCACTCTAAAACCTAAAATTTTATTTGTTTACATTGGCGGAGAGATGTAAATGCGCCTCGTCGCACATCCAGAGCGAGTGAACAAGTTTCTCGTTTTCTTCAAGAAAAATCCAATTTAAATCAAAAACGTTGCACAGAATCGCCGTCAAGCAACGAAATCGTTTTCATTCATAGCCTGAACCATTTCAATTTTGTATGAGTGATGATGTAAATCAAACCTCAAGATCCTTCTGACCGTCCTGTCAGAAATTCCAAGTGCAGCACTCTGTTGACGCGTTGATTTTCGATGGCTTCATGTCACAGCAACTCTTACGCGTTCAACATTCGTGGGAGTTCGCACTGATCTCGCACTGCCACCTCGTCTGTTCCTCGTTTCACCTATGTTTTCAAAGTTTTGTACCCATAACTTTATTGAGTTCACAGAAGGCACGGGCCGATTACGATTAATCTGAAAATGAATCCGGAAGCGGTGATGAGCGGCTGCATAACTACCGCTTTGATAAAATGCTTTCACGGCGAACAACCGTTCTTGCTTGGACCACTGTTCCATGTCAACTCGCTCCACCCTCTTTCTTGGCTCCCACACTGTTTTCAAAAATGCAGGTTTGACTGCCACACCCTTTATATTAAAACATGCCTATGTAAGGTAAGATATTTTATCTATGTTAAACCGCTTTATTTTCTTATATAAACTACAGCTTATACAACCTTTAGTAACATAACTGTATATAAAGCTTCTAAACTCTGTTTCTAACGTTTTTTTAAGACACTTTGTTATCGTGAAAAAGATTAATTAGTTAGTAGGATTTTTTAAATAAAATAATTCGTGAAAAAAATTTATGAAGGTTGTATAAAAAATTACAGATATGTAATAAGTTGGAACTTCCAAATGAACAGCTTAATTTTTTAAAACAAAACAATAAAATTGTTTGTGGCAGTTGGAAATTTTTGAAGTTTTAGGTTTATATTTACATAAAAAGAAAAGTTTGATGTAAAAGAATTTTATTTTTCAACATTGTTTCCCTCAACTCAATACACCTATTTCAACGATATTCTAAACAGAAAGCTAAGTTTAGAAATAAGAAATAGTCAGAAGGAGCCAAGTTGGGTGAATATGGGGTATATGTAAACATTTTTACAGTTGCAATAGCTCAAGAATGTATTAGTGTATTTTTTCGTTCAACTGGTCCAACAACAATGAATAATATCCTCCTGCTGTGGTTCTACCTTTTTGAAGGTAGTCAATGAAAATTGTTCCACAAGCATCCCATAAAACTGTTGCCATGGTACCAGCCGATGGCACAACTTTTGCCTTCTTCAGTGCACTTGAACCAATTTTTACCTATTGTTTAAATTAACCTTTGGTTTTCGGAATATAGTGATGGATCTAAGTCTTATCAACAGTATTAAATTGACGCAAAAATTCAGATGTATTACTCTTAAACAGTTTCAAAAGGAACTTCAAAGTCGTTCATCGGTAACGTTTTTGGTTCACTGTTAACAAACGCGGCACCCATCTTGCAGAAAGTTTTTCATATCCAAATCACCATGTAAGATTTAAATCACTGCACCAATAAACAAGTTTAAAGCCTCCACAACTTCTCACTCAATAATCTACTAACTATAGCATTCACTTTTATTTTTTCTAGTGTACAAGCATATTTTGATCTGCCAAACTGCTTAGCATCGCGAACTATAACGAAAATCACTAAACCGCTTGTGAATCATTTTAATTGTTAGAGGAGAATCGATCTTTGTCAATCTTTTGTACTGTTTCTGATGTTGAAGGACATATTGTTTATGAGACCGCGAAAATCACCTTCTTCTATTCTAGCGAAACCAATACAAGTTGTTTACTTTAAATGTCTGTCAAACAAACACAAAATTGGTATGGGATCCATCTGAAGGAACATATTTTAATAAGATAATATATTCTGGTGGCTCCATCTCTCGTATTTATATCTTACTTATTGAACTATCCTCGCTTCCTGTGGATTATGGTTTTTGCACTCTATAATAGATACCTTATACTTTTTTCAGTCCATTTAATTTTGTTTAATAAACCACTAAATAAATCGCTATAATACTTCTAGAAAACCAAACCGCTACTAAATAAATGAAACTATATATCCAATTGGGTGGATAAAAATATCTGAGTTATTGATAGAGTATTTCTATTAATAAAATATTCTGCAAACCAAATAGGTACAAAGGCATTTCCAGAGAATTTATCCTGATTTGTTTACCTGAAAATCTCAGCTGCTTGTCTGTTATATGCACTTTAAAATAAAAGTCTGCAGTCTGTCTATTTGCGTAGACAGTTGCAAAAATTTAAGTTTGAATTCACAAATCAAATATCTGTCAGCTAACTTATTCAAAGTTCAGGCATAAATTTCATAAATGATTGAATACTTGTTTAATTTAAAAGGATATGATATAACTTAAGAAATTCGTCAAGCTGTATTGCGTAAATATAAAATTTTATTTAACCTTAATTCTTGTTATTGATTACGTGCACCACGTCATTTTAAATTTAATACATTTTATTCATATTTTATTTTATATTACACAGGGTGTTTCAGATAATATGGCATTCATTTTAAGGGATGAAAGAAGACTTTACAGACACCCCAATAAGCGTAAAATTAAAAGTAATACGAATACAAAACACTCCTTTTTTACTAATTATGTACAACGAGCTGCCTATGGTTGCATTTAAACCAAAACTGTTAAATCATTCATAAAATTATAACTAACCTACCTAATAGCATCAATTTACAGTAACATACACTTTTACAGCTGTAGCAGGTAGATTTAGATTTGTTTACTATAATAAGTAACACTTGAAAGAATTCAGAAATAATGTACTCGTATACAACTTTTTTAACAATTTTGAAAAAGATATTTATTAATAACTGATAATAATAAAAATAAAGTTTAGTCATGCACTGTACTGTAAATGTAAAGACAGCTTAAGCAATTATTTTTTGACATTTTTTAATTTTACACCTAAAAATCAATTTTCATTTCTGAAATTTCCTGACATTATCCTACACTTAAAATAAAAATAATTTAAACACTTTGACACGTTTTAGATTTTTCTAGTTGGTGTTGTAACAATATTCACTTTTTTAATACAATGGCCAAATAAAAATTAGTTTTATTATGTCCTTATTCAAATTATTATTGACTAGACCCTGTTTTTTAGGCAAGCAAAACGTGTTATAGGTAAATTACCGATTGAGAAAAAATCACCATTGTTTTGAATACATAACTGAGCACGACTTATTGTGGATAAGTAGATTTCACCGAACAAATTGCTATTTGCACGAATTTCTTCTGCGGCTACTTCAGTTTGTACGCAAACTAAATACAATAATGTCTTCCGCTGAAAGCTTATTTATGTCATATTTAACTTCGCCTTTGTGAATAAATAAGTAATTATGAAGTATGATCCATTGAAAAGATGAATCTATTATTAAAACACTGGTTAGTTAACTGACGTAAATTTGCATAATTTCGTTTATCAAAAGATATCGGTCACTGGCATTTAAAAAGTTAAAATAAAAACAATTCTGCTCTACTGCGAAAATTTTTATTTAATAAAAAACACTTACTCGGTGATATTTGTCATATTTGAAACCATGTGCATAGTCGACTCGTCATTATTAAAAAAATGAATTTTTAGTATTTGTATTACTTCTAATTTTGTGCTTATTGGGATGTTTATATGGTCTGATTTCATCCCTTAAAAGGAATGTCATATTATTTGATACACCTTATATAGATATATAATTCCTTTATTGTATTTCTTATTTTATGTATCTAGTACGATTAATAATTCTTATTGAATCGTTACTTAATTATTATATTTAATTCTGTTGTACTTGTTTATAACAGATTTGTTGGCTACAATACATGAAAAGTTACCAAAATTATATGTTATACGAGTATCACTAAAATTAAAATAAA